>NMRA01000063.1:362870-389041 GCA_002633005.1 Phoronis australis | reverse complement strand
AATGCTTGATTTTTAGAGGAAAAAAAACCTCCCGACCTCCCCCCATTCGGTGCTATGTGCATCTACAATCGTGGTTCAGTTTGCGCAAATGCTTCCAGCCGGACAAAATGTTGCCCCCCCCCCCTAGTGATATCCTAGATCCGCCACTGACTATAGATAGGGACTGCCAACTCTCGTCAGAGCGCGTTGTGCGGACCAAAGCACCAAAGGAAGCCGCACTGACGATGGGAGGTCGAGAATCTATGGTGAAAATTGTTCTCAAATGCTATGGCAGAATCTTTGTAGTGAAAGGGGTTCGTAGGGTAATACATAGAAATATCTATAGGGTATTCAACCTTTTTTGCACCCTATCATAGAACTCTACTTGAGCCCTCGGAGATAGAATTCTATGCATTTACTTGGCATCCGTATGCTGGACTCGGAAGCCTTACGGTAGTGACATCTATTGAACACTACTGGGAAACGACGTTTTGAGTACATGTTTCCATCCATATTATTAATTTCCATGACGACGGAAATTCAGTGTTTATTATATAAAAAATCTTGAAACATTGATCACTTTTTCTGTAGCTTAGTAGTTCTTTGATATTTAGAAAGATTGTTGGTGCATCATGCATCCCTTTCGTGGTGCTCGTCTGCTTTGAAAACAAAACACGGAGATCGATAATGCCGCGAAATAATTGATGAATTTACGTGGAGAGTTTTTTCAAGAATGAACATGGGAAAGGTTTGCTGTACTTATTATTGCTCTTATAGCCTTGCTAGTATCGGTATCAAGTTACAAATCCCTTGCATTCTGTTACATATATGTCATTTTCTCGTTTTCAGCACAATTACAGCTCTTCCACTGTCTTTGCCACTGTTTTTGAGTCGTGATACTGATCCTCTTGTGTTGTGTCAGTCCCCTGTCACAATCAACATCTTATAAACAGGACTTTATTGCAGTCAATGACATATCTTGAATTAAGGAATGCTTTCATACCATGTCACCGTGTGTAGTGCTGTTTATGTTTGTTTGCAGAGTGGAAATCATAAAGGTCAGATAGCTGAAGATTCTTCAAGGAAGAAAATGTCTACTGATGCTCACTATGAGAAGTGGGAATCTAAAAAAAAAGTAAGAAGTTAGGCATAAAGGAGACAATTTTAATTTTGCTCAAAATTATTTTTTCACTAACTGTTGTTTGAATTGAGGTTCATGATTGGACATACACATAGTGTACCTAATTATCGGACCGACCCTAAATATCGGAAATTTCATAAAATCTTACTTGAAGCAATCTGAGATTTTTTTACAGAGTTTACATCGTTTTGATTTCACCGAGGGAAGGTGCAATTTAGACCCCCAAGTTGGCCTAAAATGGACGATCGCATAAATCGGTTGTAAAAGTTGAAAGCAAAATATTTTTCCACAATGAAATCATCTCATTTATCTGACAATATGTCACTGTTTCATTTTTTTCATTTGCTTTTAAACTCAAGTCAAACCCCAGCGGCGCACATGCGGGTGTCATATCAAGAAGGCAAAGAGATACTAAAAACTGCATTGAGTTCGCACGTGCTTTAGTCGTCTGCACTGAATCATCGAAACGACTTGGGACGTCATCAGATTTCATTTTAGGGATAACTTTGTCGCGAATGGACCTGTGTTCTAGCAGCATGTGTATGTCAAAACACTCGAGCTGAAATTTGGTACTAAGGTGCCGGTGGCCATTACATGGTTAGTCAGTTTTCCGCGGTGTGGTGTATGGGGAAACATGGTGTCCAATATTTAGGTTCTCCGAAGGTTTGCTAGTTGTGTTTTTTAAAGATCAATCTGAACATAAATGTGGCTTTCGGTGACAAGATATAAAATTAGAACAATTCCGTAAAGGTAAGTCTTTATTTCAGCAAATAATTTACAGCCGTCCATAGTATTTTCAATAAAATATAATGCAAAATGTGGCAAAACGCCCGATAATTAGGTCACTTGACTGTACTGCAATTTTTTGTAAATTCAAAATGTTATTTAAAAGACACAAAACTGAGGTTTGTTTACTCCCTTAATATTTTTGTGTTTTTATTGATGTTAATATTGAGTCACCAATTATTGATGTTAATATTGAGTCACCAATTATTGATGTTAATATTGAGTCACCAATTCGCAGCATTTCTTTGTGAAAACTTATGAAGAGTAATTGTGCGGCAATGTTACTCACTATGTCAACATTGGCAGGTAACATTTCATTACAATTTAAGAGTTTGCTGTGTGTGAGTGTTAGGTATTCCTGCTGGGGGACAGTTTTGAGTTTATCCCAGAGTTCTAGTTGGTCGATGATGGTAAGCGGACGTGTGTGATGAATTGTTATCTGAACACAGAGGCTGGACTCTCTTATGTTTTGTTTACATTCTTTCAAAGTACTGAGCTATTATTTTGTTAATGTGGCGAGTGTTTGCAAGGGTGTGGACAGCAGCGTCTAGTGCATGGAACTTGAGTGTATTATTTTGGTGGAGTGGAACGTGTGAGGATGGTTTGGTGGTGAAGACTGTATGAAGATGCTGCAAGTTTCAAGTGTTGGTGTTGGATGCTCTCTTTGTGACCGTGTAACTTGTCAATTGTTTGTAAATATGTAAATAGATGTGAATATTGAACAGGATAACTGGAAGAGTCATTATTTTTGTTTACATTACTGTAACAGGGAGGCCAATATTTTTTGGTCTCTGAATTTTTTTTGTATTTTATACTAAGTTTTCGTAAGAAATGTTACAATTTCATTTATATTCATTTATTCATAGATCCCTGAAAAGCCAATCAAAAAAGATGAATCTTCTGGAAATGAACACGCTGCCAACGGACTTCCAACCAAAGAGCCTACTATACCAGCTAACAGCAATGCTCACAGTAACTTGCCTGACCTGGATTCAAAAAAAGGAAATTGGTTGAAAGATAACCTCCTATACGTTGCTGGCATAGTCTTTGTCTCATTGGCCATTTTGTATCAGTGTGAGGTAGCTGGTGAGACACAATTAGCATCAAAGACGGCCATTATTGCTGCGAACAGGGCAGACTTGTTTGACTTTGTCTCTAACCTAGAGAATTATAATAAGGTAACAATACTCAAGTGTTTCTCACTGAGTTTTTGTTGAGTGCCAATGAACACCATTTTGCAATCAAAAACAATCGTTATAATGCAGTTAAAGATACTACCGTATAAACGCCTTTTGATCAAAGTGCCGTCCACACACTGAAACTTACACTAGAATAAGTTAATCCTTGAACGAGTTGTTGCCAGGTTTGGGCATTGTCTGGACGTTACTTAAATTATTCCAACTTGCCCCACATGTGACAACTTACTCCCCATTATCGAGGTAACTTATTACGCCACTTCTATTTGCTGTGTGGCCACAAACCTGGGGCAAGGCAGAAGTAAATTATCTCCTGTGGTTACATACTCATGGGTTTTCTTTTACGCACCTTATTTGCATTATCTGTCCATTGGCATAGACACAGCCGTGCAACTTGTGCCTTACCCTAGTTATTGTATATACGTGTATGTGTGGAGGGTTCACATAAAGTGAGGTAAGTTGCACTAGTGTGAGTTGTTCTAGGATAACTGTATTGTGGACAGCACTGTCTTAGAGCTCATCTCAACTTGTTCCCTTTTCTGGTTAGAAGTGAGGAGTGTCAATTGATTGTTGATTGAGACCAAGTTAAGTTGAAGCAAACAGGTCTTACCAAGACCATATTGAGGTGTTACTTTGGCAATAGGTGACATTACTGTGCCTTTATTTTCTGCGTTATGTGCGTTTAATGTTGTAGTTTTGGGGTACAGAACGGATAGTATGCATACTTTTACCGCTGCAATTATCTGCCACTGAAGCTTTTTTGCATCAAACTTGTCCAGGGCACTAAACATGTTATTTCATGAAAATCTTCCATTTTCTCGTTTTTGGAAAATGTTGATGTTCCTATCTCCTTCAATGTTGATCTGCCTATATTCCCACCCCATGTTGATCTGCCTATCCCCAGCCCATGTTGATCAGCCTATCCCCAGCCCATGTTGATCTGCCTATTCCTAGCCCATGCTGATCTGCCTATCCTTAGCCCATGTTGATCCGCCTGTTCCCAACCCATTTTGATCTGCTTATCTCCAGCACATGTTAAACACATGTTGATCAGCCCATCCCGAGCCCATGTTCATGGGCCTATCCCCAACCCATGTTGATCTGCTAATCTCCAGCACATGTTGATCTGCCCACTATTTTCAACCCATGTTGATTTGCCAATCGCCAAGCCATGTTTGCCTACCTATCCCCAGTTTACGTTTATCTGCTTATCTATAGCCCATGTTGGTAGTCTCTGTCATTGTAATAAGTTTGGGTTGTGGAAGACGATGTGATTATTTGTTCAGTCAACTTTTAAATGGTGTTCAAAGGTTCATTAAGATGTACTGTGTTGAGGGCAGTAGTTACTTACAGGGGATCTTGATTTTGATAACTAGTTTGATGCATGTTATTCTTTGGAGGAAAGTGACTCTCATATTGGAGGCCCCTGTAAGTTAGAACTATAGTACTTTCAGCTGGTAAGCGACTATTACAATTTCAAGTGCAATAAGCGCTCTGTGCAGCCTAATTGTTCTTGATTTGCTGATGTCTCAAAATAATGTTTCCTAATTTTTATCACTACTGCTGCTTGTGTTACAGCTGTTATAGTTACTGTTTTTCTTGAACTTGTTTGTTTAGTGGTACTACTATTGTATTATGACTGTTGGCTAGGCAGCTATAGACTAGACTGTTGGCTGGGCAGCTATAGACTAGACTGTTGGCTGGGCAGCTATAGACTAGACTGTTGGCTGGGCAGCTATAGACTAGACTGTTGGCTGGGCAGCTATAGACTAGACTGTTGGCTGGGCAGCTATAGACTATGGTTAATATTCTTACAGTGGTTTCCAAGCCATTACTCTATTTATGAAGCTGACCAGGGCCCTATTGGTGTAGGAAAAACATATATAGCTACAGACCGTCTGCCAGTAATAGGTATGTACATATCTGAGGTAAAAACTACTTTTGTCATTTATAAGGAAACATAATGATATACACTGTTCGCTCGAATTTTGTCCACCATCTCTGATCAACGACGCTGCTTCTTCAGGACTCTGAACTGTCGTGACTCTTTCTTGCCCCCCAACAGTGGTTTATTCAGGACTATGCAAGCTAGACTCTCAGTGAAGTTCTCACACATTGGATTGTTGTATTTGTTGTTTAGTTGAAATTATACTTTGCTTCTTGTTTCAAAAATGATATTGCAGTGTGGTATGTAACAGGTTACAGTCCTTTAAAAATGTTGCGTTTTAAATCTAGCAGGATGCATTGCGTGCAGTCTTATGTTCACTGCATTCAATGAACAAATGTATGTTTGAAAACCCAGAATTGATACACTGATGTTGAATATACGAGTTGCCTTTGTCTCTGATCACACAGTGGCTTAATGCTGTCTTGTGACTAAACTCCAATTACAAGATTCACCAACACAATGAAATTGAGATCATATCAAATGCATCCTGTCAGATTTTCAACACAAAATATATTAAAAAATCACTGCCATTTCTTCCCTTATGGGATGGCGATTTCTTCCACTGAATTATTCAACCTTAGCCACTTGAAAACATTTCAGAACAGATGGATTGGGTTATTTTGTGGCAAGGTGAATAGAAAGTGTTGTCTCAGTGAGTCAGGGAGAGGGTTTCATTACCTTGTATTGTCTTTTTGGATATTCATCTCTGAGTGTGTGGAGACTCTCCCTACCAATTGTGTGTAAGATAACCCCTGGTCCTGTAGTAATAGTATTTCTGAGTGTGTGGAGACTCCCTACTAACTGTGTGTAAGATAACCCCTGGTCCTGTAGTAATTGTATCTCTGAGTGTGTGGAGACTCTCCCTACCAATTGTGTGTAAGATAACCCCTGGTCCTGTAGTAATAGTATTTCTGAGTGTGTGGAGACTCTCCCTACTAACTGTGTGTAAGATAACCCCTGGTCCTGTAGTAATAGTATCTCTGAGTGTGTGGAGACTCTCCCTACCTACTGTGTGTAAGATAACCCCTGGTCCTGTAGTAATAGTATCTCAGCCTTACTTGTCATGAGAATGCTGTTTTAAAAAAGTTCTCATTGACTCTGTGATTTTGATCTTCATGTTTTTAACGTGTATCATTCACTTGTAATGCATCGTTACAGGTGATGATGTCTATGATGTAAAAATTGTGGCCTACGACTCTATGCACCTGATTATATTCAATGCTGACCACTGGACAAAGACTAAAGTAGAAATGCGATTTAAGCAATACAAGGACAAGACGGGCCTGGTCACTGTTACCTGGACAATGTCCACTAGGATGTCCAGTTACTTAGCACAGGTTTGACTGCAGTGAAAACAAAGTTCTCTTGAATTTCTGAATACGGTGAATTTTTTTCTAGGTCCTGCATATTCTAAGGATATCTCGAACCGAACTCCATTCACAAAAATTGGCCATGTTTACAATATTCCTTATTGGTCTAGCAAAATACCTTCATTTTCTGGGAAATTCAAGTACAAAATGTAACTGTATAGCCAGAAAATGACAAGTTGTCTAAAAGAAAATTGTTTCGTGTTACTGGTGGAAAGATTTAAAATTGAAAGACACATACAAACACGTCACGGTCCACCTTGTAATGAGAATTTTCCAAGAAATTCAGCTGAGGTCAGCCGTAGCGACATGGCAATGTGTTTTTTATTTTAAGGTATTGAATTTCCAAATCACTGGCACAGTGTTAAAATTGCGCAACTATCATAAAGCGACATTCTCTGCAAAAAAGAATGAATAGCAGCACAGAATCAAAGCCACTAGCTCTGCAATAGCACCTGAATGCTTTGCCACTGAGTCAAAGTCTACACATTTAATAGCTGAGTATTAAATAATAAAGACGCTGGCTTTGATTTCTGTTATTGCTTGGCAGGCAAATGAACAGTCAGAATCACAAAACATTACTCATTTTGTTTTCAGGGCTTGGAATGACCAATGACAAAAAACGTGGAAACTTTTATGGCCCAAATCATGCCCGATAACCAGCCTTTGACATGGTCAATGTGAACCTTTCCGCGACAAAAATCGGGAGGACTAAAAAAAAAAAACTAAAAAAAAAACGTTACCACCATCAGTAGCATGCGTCTGCGTCCTTTTCGCTCGCCCGTCCACTCCCAACCCGCACAATTTTGGCTGCAGAGCGGTAGTATTTGTTGCCACGCTTAACAATAACACGAGCCGCCATTGAAAATCACACCACGCTAAAATTTACCCAGATGCCCCGGCAATGTTGACAATTTACGTTCCTCCGAAACATAAAGAGCAACTTCCGCTTTTCGAGGTGAACGTCGTCTGCAATGCCGCGGTAAGAAAGGAATTTGCCACGGAAATTTCATATCAAATCCGATTTTTTTACACGGAAATATTATAAAAAAAGCAGAAAGCACATTTCAAAAAAGCGGAAATCCGCGTTTCCGCGGAAAATTCCAAGCCCTGTGTTTTGTACCACTGCTCAAAGGTAATAACATGTATGTCCCATCCCATACAAAGATAATAACGTGTATGTCCCATCTCATACATGGGTAATTACATGCATGTCCCATCTCATACAAAGGTAATAACATGTATATCCCATCCCATACACAGGTAATAACTTGTATATTCCATCTCATACAGAGGTAATAACATGTATATCCCATCTCATACAAAGGTAATAACATGTATATCCCATCTCATACAAAGGTAATAACATGTATGTTCCATCCCATCAAACAAGAGTCCCAAAAGTAGTTTTTTGGCTGTAAAATCAATATTGTCCCTATAAGCAGTTATAGTTTTACACTTGTATACCAATCACCTGATACGACACCAATTTCTCTTGCAGGTGGCCATATGTCCCTTTATGAAGCTAGTGTATGCTTCAAGAGCACGGCAGGCTTTGTTCAACTTGAGGATCCTTTTTCGACCTGACAGTCAAAATTGAAGAAAAAGTAACCAGTGTGACCTTGCAAGTAATACAGAGACATTGATTGGCACTGCTTGTTCACAAGGTTTTCTCACATTAAGGTCTTCACTATGTTTTTCAGCGCGTCTCACTTCATACAGAGGATTTCTGAAAATAGCTTCCTAGCAATTTTTTATGATTTTCATAACACTCTGGGCAAAATTACCATCTTAAAATAAGCAAAACTCGCTTTTACTGTCCATCAACTATTTGTGATTGACTCAACATGGAAGTAATTGTAGATTGTCTGACTGAAACTCAACTGTCACCTGTGTTGTTCATTTCGGTCTTTAAAAAGGAACACCATCTAATGTACTCTAGATGCTTTCATCACTCTCATGCTTTTGTAAATAAAAGAAAAGTCGTTGGCTTTGTAACAGAACGCCTATGATACGTGCACATAATGTTTTTGTAAAACAATTACATCTATTAGTAGAAGGTGATCAATTCCTTGAAGTAAAATTTGCTCTGAAATGCAGTTCAATTGTAACTAAGGTTACGCAAAACCCTCAAATCTCAACGTTATATTTAAAAAAATGGCCGATCGGATTCAACTGAAATTTCAATTTACTGTGCTTTGTGCACTGTTCTCTAAAATGTTTTTAGGAATTGTTTGATATGTTTTGGTAGTAGGAGTTATCAAAAATCGAACTTTTGTGATGACTTGAAACTTGGCTGCAATTGTAGCAGCATTTTGGGGATTTCATCGTGAATATTTATATCAAACGGAATTTAGTGATGTTATTTTGCTATGGCTACCTTTATTTTTTCCTAAATATTACTCTAAAACAGCCACGTGACCCAACCAATGCCAGGTTGCTATGAAGACAGACATATAAATTCTGAAGGATTTCTTTTCCAGTATATTTTTGCCAAGTTAAATTGTTCTTTAGATATTTGACTGAATGCACAGACTTGTAAATATGGTTTTACATAACCTTAATGTTCAATATTGCAATGCAGTGAACTCTAGTATTTTGTTCTGAAGTTCTCATAATGTTAACAATTATCAATAACAGAGATTGGTCAGAATGGCGTTTATCTCATGTCAGTCAAAGTTGACATACAAGATCACTCCACAAATTTGGCTACAGCATAACAGCCATGTTTTTTCACCGATTTAGCAGTTTTGTTAGCTCAAGATTGTTGTTTTCTATGTCGGATTTTCTTTTGTTTACTTTCTACGCTGAGATCCTTAGTTGTAGATTTCCCCAATGCTAGGGTGCACAATACTGTCATTTGTACCAATGGTAGGGTGCACAACACTGTCATTTGCCCCAGTGTTAGGGTGCTCAATACTGTCATTTGTACCTCTGCTAGAGTGCGCAATACTGTCATTTGTACCAATGCTAGGGTGCACAATACTGTCATTAATCCTGGTTTGTAGGGTTTCCCCTGAAATGATGCACAGTATATGTTTAGTGTCTTTCTTGCTTATCAACAGTGGTAGGCCTATAGTTTCAGTAATGACTCTGTTTCTAAAAGTGAGCCCAAGCTTACTTATGTGGGGAGTTGTTGAAAGCTGAAAATGTGCAATTTTTGAATTTTTGCAATATTGTTCATTGCTAGTGGTTTCACTGTGCTCGAGATGTTTTCTCAGTTGTAGACCAGCATTTCAATCACTTTATCAGACACAATCTATATTTTATAGTCAAGGATATTGTATGACGCCATTTAATGGGAATAGTGTATCAGTACAATGGTTTATATTTTTATACATGTTTGTGAGATATTTGTGTTATTACATTTGTTGTAGGCATTGTGCAATGTTTACTGTAAGTAGATATATTGAGTGTTCTTTTGTTTTACACAATTCATGTTACCAACAAGAGCATTTTTGCTCAAACTCAGTTTAACCGTCCAGAGAACAATAAATGTGTAACCCAACTGCTACAAGAATTTTTTTGCATTTCCCGAAGTTTATTCGTCTAATCAAAGGACTAGAAACCCTGATTGAATTCATTGCCATTTTAAATTGACTGTTCATGTCTACGCTTCATCACAATTAGTGGCCCATAAGATAATTTTTATCTTTGTGAATATTCCATGAAATACGCCTTACTACCACCAGCTGGTGATTAAGTAGTTGGTGGCCAGCACTCTGCTGCATTCTTGTGTGAGGATTTAATGCAGTGAGATTTTGTTTTTATAAAATCTTCGTAACCATCATGCCACCAAATTGCTACTATTGAGGAGTGAGATATTCAAACGATCGACACAAAAATGTTCAACATCTCCCGATTGACAGCAAATGAAAGAAACCCACTTTTGTCCCAGTCAACTTGGCACGCCTTGCACATCACAATTGTCAAGTGAAAGATGGTTTTATAGAGCAATGATCAATGTGGATTGTTTCAAGTTAAATTCATTCAGGGCTTGGAATGACCAATGACAAAAAACGCGGAAACTTTTACGGCCCAAATCATGCCCGATAACAGCCTTTGAAATGGTCAATGTGAACCTTTCCGCGGGACTAAAAAAAAAAAAAAGTTACCACAGTAGCATGTGTCTGCGTCCTTTTCGCTCGCCCGTCCACTCCCAACCCGCACAATTTTGGCTGCAGAGCGGTAGTATTTGTCGCCGCGCTTAACAATAACACGAGCCGCGGTAAGAAAGGAATTTGCCGCGGAAATTTCATATCAAATCCGATTTTTTTACGCGGAAATATAAAAAAAGCGGAAATCCGCGTTTCCGCAGAAAATTCCAAGCCCTGTTCATTAGGACACATCTTTAAAAACAAAAAAAGGCTAATTTCTGACTACAAAAAAGCTTTTATTTGGCACTAAAAAGACCATTGATAAACAGAAGCTGTTTTAACACTCATTTCTCAAGGCACTTGTGAATGCTTGGACTAAAAGCTGCAACATGACAACTGACTCGACTTACCTCTATACATATTACCTTGAAATATACGGCTATCTCGTAACATTTGGTAAATTAGCTTAGAGTGGTCATTTTACTCGTATGTAAGTACCCTAGACAATTAACAAACAAATTGGTACATACAACATGCTGCATTATGGTAGTTCTAGGAATTGGTCAACTAAAGCAGTAGTTTTAGTTCTGAACACCAGCACTGTATAAAACTGGGAAGTGGCACACCTCTTGTGTCATTAAATCACAATCGTACTTGAACACAACTATAAGCAGATGGGAATATGTAAAAGTTAGGATATCAAAACATAAAGAAAACAATAAATGCAACCAGTTCGGTTTAACCAAGTACTTTTACACGGTGAATATTCTTAATTATATTTCTAGTGAAATCCCTACATTTCAGTTCAAAGAATATATGTGGACCAAAGCCACTTCATAATAGGTTGCTGACAGTCATTTTCACCAAAATATTGTTGAGATGAACAAATGACCCAACAAACACAAGGAAAAAATACAACTTGCTATAATCTTACTGCATCTTTTCACATCTCACTATCTAAAATTTAATCCCTAGTATATATAGACAATTTCGCTTCTAGAAATACATCCTTCCACAAGTCAAAATTAATGAAAAATGTCCATAATAAAGTCTACCCCTCACAAATATAGAACGCTCTAAGACAGAAGTAACTTTTCAAACAGAATTCAGAAATCACTGGACTATTTTCCGAGTGAATCACAGTTGGCCTCCTTGTTTTTAGCCAATCACCAAAAATATACAAATTACGTGCAGGCTACCAGTCACAAAATGTACAAATAAAAAGCAGAGTCTTAATCTGAGATTGAGGTATATCACCTGTCATGGGAATCTTCAACACCCGCACACAAAAAGCTTAACATGCAAGAAGTGCAGCTCAGTACAGCTTTAATGCTGAAAGCCATCATGCAGTATAACTTAACATCTAGTCAAAAACCAAAAGAAAGTAGTCGCATGAACCATATAACTTGATTTCAAAAACCAAAAGAAAGTAGTCGCATGAACCATATAACTTGATTTCAAAAACCAAAAGAAAGTAGTCGCATGAACCATATAACTTGATTTCAAAAACCAAAAGAAAGTAGTCGCATGAACCATATAACTTGATTTCAAAAACCAGTCTGAAAAGTGGAGGTGTCAAAGTCACAGATTAATTATTCCTAATACAGGTTCCAAGAATGTGGAGACAGGTATTTCACAGATTAATTATTCCTAATACAGGTTCCAAGAATGTGGAGACAGGTATTTTTGCATATGCTTAAGCCATGAAACAGATACAAATCAGTATAGTTAGACTGATGTCTGCAAAGTTTACTCTAGCAGGCCTCACAACACTTAACTATTTTTTCCACTGAGCCAGCCCTCAAAGTTTTGATAGTAATTTTCCAAATACAACCGAGAACACATCTTTTAAATACTTACTCAAGCCAATTCTAACCTGAAGCCATCACTTTTGACAACAGAATCTTGCTGTCATAGCAATCACACATCAGTGATACAAAATATATGTCTCTACAGTTATGACATAAAAATACTGATACACAAAGAGAGATTGAACAAACCCAATTCAGTTTCACCATTGTCCATGAGCCTCTATACACCACCTTCAAGGACGGAATTCACATTGCAATCTTTGACCCTTCATCACATGAAGAGATTTGATAAAGCAAACTTGGCTATACAAACTGAACATACTGAACATCATAATATCATTATAATTCCATCCAACCGATTCCAAAATATACACAAACTGAAACTGTTATTCTTAGATGATATAAACCTGGTGTCTAAAAAAGCTCAATATATACAAAGAGTATCACTAGTCTCTCAGAAGACATATAAAGTTAAAATCTACATGCAAAAGAATAACTTTCTCTCGGTACATTTGAATATAAACATTTCTCTTAGTTAATTCATCTTCTGAATTTCGTATTTCGCATACTTTCACTGAGACATTCTATGCCAGAAAGTAAAAAAGTAAATATAGAAACTTCGGAACATCAATGTTCAGTGGAATATTTCTTCACTTAGTACAGTGGATAATGGAAATTCATTCATTTTGAGAGCTGGCCCAGTAGTGTGATATCGTCTGCTTACTGAACACGTCTGCAGTAGTATCCCAGCAGTTTGCACTTCTCACAAAGGTGCTGAGGATGTTCTTTGCTTTGATCTGAAACATCAAGCCCATCTGGCTTCTCAAGAGGTCTCTGGAACAAATGGAGTACATGAGAAATAGCACTGGTAACAAATACATGTCAAGAGGTCTCTAGAATAAATGGACTAGAAGAGAAATAGCACTGGTAATAAATACATGTCAAGAGGTCTCTGGAACAAATGGACTAGATGAGAAATAGTACTGGTAATAAATACATGTCAAAAGGTCTCTGGAACAAATGGACTAGATGAGAAACAGCACTGGTAATAAATATATGTGAAATAAGTAATAATGCTATCTGGTTATTCTTATGCCAACTCATGCAGGCAATCTGTACATAAACAGGAGACTTGGCTGAGCCTCGTAGATGCAAGAAACTTGTGAAAATGAAGGATCACAATAGTTTTTGTCAAATATTACCACGCACTTCAAAGGAAGCACATGATCACACTAGCTAAATTTTGCCCATGAGCCATACATGTGCAGAATGCACCTCTAATTTAGAAAATATCTGACATAATAAACACAAAGGCAACAGTAAATATTGAATTACTTCTGGAACATCAAACACCAGACACTAGCTCATTCTGCTAGCCAGTTTAAGTCTTGTACAAACAAAAACACCAATATGCAATGAGCCTCCGGTGATTTCTCCAACTGTTCGTACACTCTAATAGTCCTACACCACCGTTGAAACACCCTATTTCTATCCAATAGTTTGTACAGCAGGTGTAAGAGCGAAGAATAGTAGGTGTCTGAGACAAAAAGTTTGGAAACAAACAGTCAACTATTCAGGTAATCAGCGCTTCAGGTTTTTTACAAATAACTAGTAACATTAGCTCTCAATAACAGCACGTTCTTACTGACTAGGCGAAAGGCCGTATTGTTGCAACCAATGGGGTCAGTGCTCAACGTAATGGTCGTGTTTGAGACTAAATTGAAATTTGGAAATGCAAGCCGCGAGTTTTGGCCAGCTCGTATCAAGTTGCACCATGTGACCTGGAATTTCCAACGTATGCAAGTCAAGTCTTTACCGTCAACAGATACCAAGAACACAAAAATCAACCGTAATTTGGTTGTTGACAAATCCAGTTCAAAAGAACACTAACAAAGAAAGTTCTGCAATTGACTTGTAAACACGCCGCGTGAACACTGGATTAGTGCAGAATCGTTAGTGTTTCTGTGTAAAGTGTTTTCAGCTACTTTTGCAAATTTCCATATGCACCGAAAAAAGTTTCGGATCACACCATGACGAGACAATACGTCACAAAACAGCAATGTTCATATCAATTAATACATCACAAAACAGCAATGTTCATATCAATTCTTAAAATATCAACTTACCACGTGGAAAAAATATTTTTTATGTAAAATGTCCCATTTACAATATGGCACTGTGGCACACGGAGGTACACTCGGGGACACTCAGGGAGGGGTCGCTGGGGGTTCTGCTGTTTGAGTGCAAGGTCCTGGCAGACGATCGTGACTTGGAAAAGTTGTAAAGTAATAACCTTTTTCGTTTTTAGTCATAAAATACAGCAAACGTGAAAATGAAACCCTATTAAGCCACCAAATGACGGCTACGACTGGTCTTTAAAGCAGATTAGTTTTGCATCCCAAAGGAATTCTCTGGCAATGCCCTTGTATGTTGGGCTGAAAATGCACAGCTAGGTAAGAGTCATTAGTCACTCACATGTTGCCCGTGCACTCCACCAATTTAAGTATGCACTGCTCCACAGCGGCATATCAAAAGATGGCTCTAAATAAAAGAGTATATAGGCTTGGCTCATTCCATTAAGTGCCCAGGTCTTATATTTGACAATGAACTTGAACCCCGATGGTTATAAAGGACCCTGTGGTTTGCGATATTCCCCAGGCTCGATGTAGCCCAGAACTGATATTTAATTGTTCTGAAGTTTACACTGCTCAATGTTCCCTAGGCCTGACGTTCTATGACCGTAGCTCCGCAAACAGGTAGAAACAAAACTGTGGTTAGCGAATTGTTTACTCTTCTTTTCATACACCACCCCGCCAATTTTTTGTCCCCGGGTCATCAGCTGACCATGTCGTAGATTTTTCCGACCCGAAGCAGGCCAGTTAGAAACAAAATTATTCCGGGTGTACAAAAAGGGAGGTGGTAACGATATCTACAACTACACTTAAGCTGAATTTGCCACACAAAATTGTAATATAATAACATATCTTACTATTGCATTCTTTCAATTTCTTATTAATGTAGACATTTGGGTTAATGACCATGGTCACAAATGCGGCTACACCCTACCTTTGAATTTTTTCGGAATTACCGTCCAGTGCTCAACTAATTAAGCGTTACCCTTAAATTTTAAGAATTTTCAATGAAGCATCTGGGCACCCAACATTTCTTTTCAGTTAGTTCTGATAGACACTGAGTAACTTCATGCTTGTGCTTGTAGTTATAAAAAAAACATTTCAAAAAACCGCCACTGCCATTGGTGAAACCTGCTAATGTCAGTTGACTGAGGTGTAATTAGTGAAAAACAATCTTTGACTTGCAGTTTTTGTTACTTCAAAATGATACACAAACACCTAGTAACGTATTTCCAATCTTTGAATTCCAACATGGAGATGCTTACTCTCAGTATTTCCAATCTTTGAATTCCAACATGGAGATGCTTACTCTCAGTATTTCCAATCTTTGAATTCCAACATGGAGATGCTTACTCTCAGTATTTCAAATCTTTGAATTCCAACATGGAGATGCTTATTCTCAGTGAGGCACATGTGACCTTCATAGTCATCACACATCCTCATCACACTTCAAGAAAACTGGCAAAATTAGTCTGAAGTGAATTTCATCAAAATTGGAAAAAATTTGGCACCTTTCCATAAAGTTGTGGGAATTCTAAATCCAAGAGCTTAATCCCACCTAAACTGAAATGAGAGGTTTCAGACAAACCCACTGCCACTTCTCTGGAAAACTCATTGGCAGACAGCGATGCTAATAGCGGAGTTCTTGAAGCCGGGCCCGTTCTTGAAGTTTGCATACATAGGAAGAAAATAAAGTGAGAAAGCATTCAAGTATTATATTTTGAAATAAACCCATCATTCGGGACAATAATTTGTTACTTGTGGTAATATAATTCCCTTTACCAAACCACCATAGGAGGCCCTCAGTAATTAATTGTTATCTCAAAATTCGAGCACTTGAGTTTTAAAGTTTGTACGGTCTATTAATTGGAACATGAATGTGTCAATGGCAAAATAGTCTTTACAGTGCACAGTTATTAGGTGTTAGAAAAGTAACCGTATCTTACATGCATTTCTCACCTGTTTGTGTGGGTAGACATTAATATGACACTTAATACACTCCTGGCCCATGTTGGCCCAACTGTTAGAGAAGTAGCCGTATCTTACATGCATTTCTCACCTGTTTGTGTGGGTAGACATTAATATGACACTTAATACACTCCTGGCCCATGTTGGCCCAACTGTTAGAGAAGTAGC
Source organism: Phoronis australis (assembly GCA_002633005.1). Taxonomy (NCBI): domain Eukaryota; kingdom Metazoa; phylum Phoronida; family Phoronidae; genus Phoronis; species Phoronis australis. Next base: position 372,448 of record NMRA01000063.1, on the reverse strand, counting down.
CATATCTTACATGCATTTCTCACCTGTTTGTGTGGGTAGACATTAATATGACACTTAATACACTCCTGGCCCATGTTGGCCCAACTGTTGCCGCTCATCCACTTGCGTTTACACTTGGGACACTTGTACTCGCCGAAACACCGCTTCTTGCCCTGGTAAGGAGTCAACCCCTCTCCTTTAGGACGAGCCTGGAAATTAAAGAGGAATTTATCACTCTAACCTTGTTAGAGTCAACTATTTTTGACAACAGGACTGAAGGAGAACTGACCCCATAACGGCCGCGCGACAGAAATCTTGTGTGAAATTTGTAAGTTATGATATGAGTCATTGTTAACAGTTTTGACATCAAACATGTCAAATGATGAAGATGACAGTCATGTCACAATACAACTAATGGCACACATGACCAGCAATTATTTACACAATAATTGAGAACATGGCAATTTTATGTCAGTTGAAAACAATTCTGGTTGATAATGAATTGTCATGTATGCGCAACATAAATGTTGGAAGATTGCAGTTGATGAGCAGACATGATAAGTATCACTGATCCATAAGTTACCGTATTCGTCGTAATAACCGCCCATGCCCCTATAAGCGCCCCCCACACGTTTTCAGACTTTGCTAAAATAAGCGCCCAGTCCATGAACGCACGTGCGAAAAATGCCTTACCTACAGTCCTAAAATTCTTCAGTAACGTCTTCAATTTATCAATAATATCCGACAGTCCTGAAAAAAATCATTGTGCGCACAATTTGTAGACTACGAGCCTCGCCGCTATGTCAGTATTTAGCCGTGACTATACACTTCAAACTTCCGCCATGCCTCAAAACGAACACAAAAGTTTTGCTGATCTTGCGAGGACCGGGGGACTTACAGAATAGACGTAGTGTACTTGTCTACGGGATTGCCTTGTAGATATTTCCCGCTTTCAACAGGAATCCAAATTTCTCAACACGTCAAAACCACGAATTGAAGACTAAGAAAAAGCTTGCAGTGGCTAGCGTGAAAAGTACGTGTCCAGGAAGCGCGCGCTACATACATGAACCTGTCGTCAAAGACATTAGTCGGGAACTATCCATTCATGAAACGGGTAGCATAGCATCGGCAAGAAATTAATGATATTGGAACTAATTTCCGACAGTTTCTAATACTACAAAAATGTTTGCGTTATTTTTAATATGGATTGTTTGATTAACCACAATTGGTGTTTTCAAGAAAAATATCCAATAAAATGACCACTGACAGTGAATGCTTACACACCCATACACCGAAAAATAACTGTCAGATAGTTACGGACGCATCCAGCCACACGACGACTAATATGGGCCTTACCGAGACAAATGTCGAATGTTTTTAGCACATGAGACCGGCAACTCGGTGCTGAATGAAACATGCTCTGGTTTAGGCCTACTGCTAGTGCAAATTTCTTTAGATACAATGCACATCTAGCTCCTTAGATTGTGTGGCTCTGGCCAAAAGATGGTCTCTGCTCTAGCAAATGAACTCTGGTGACATGCACGCGCTCGCTTACTCACGACGAACTTCAAACATCACGTGACAACAACATGTTTGTTCATCCAGACATTTTTCTCGTGTTGCCAATCACACATGTAGATGGCACGATGTTGCACAGATTTGTACTTAAACCCGACTCCATGGGATCTTAAAAATCTAAGGGATGCTACTTGGAAAATTTAAGGATTTCAGGTAATTTGCTTGAGTCGAAACTGTATTTTTATTCAAGCATTCAAGTCGCCATATTGACGATTGCGAGGCAGTCAGTCGGCGAGTTTTCGCCCTAGGATTTCAGCACAATTTTCTGTAAAATGATCGTAATTTAGCAGCAAAGTTTGATAGCAATGCACCACGGTTTTGTATAAAGTCTTTCATAGATTACAGATACGTCACAGAGCGTAAATATCATGGATCTTAGCTTGCGATTTCACCAGTTTCGGAGACCGGGTTTCAACCGGTTATATTAAGCGCCCCTCCTTGAAACGAACTTTTTTAAGCGCCCTGGGCAGTTATTACGGCGAATACGGTATGTGAATTAACTGTGTTAGCAGCAGAAATATCACGATCACACTTTGACACAATGCAGTCTTTGGTAAGAGCATGTTTAATGCAAAACCACACACAACAACAAGCCAAGCAAAACAAAAAAGTCCTAAATCCACTTTAAAAGAAATTAGATCTAGAAATAGTTACTGAAACTATGCAGGGTGCTCACTCACCTGAGGGGAAAGGTGCCTGTACCTTCTAAAGGAGGAATTTTGCACCATATTTTACTAAGATGGGAAATTTCGTGTCGTTTTTTTACTCCGAGGGGATTTTGTGATGTTCATTTACTGCATTGTTTTTTATGACAATACTTTATGCTTTCATAAATAAGCAAGAATCAACTTTAAGTTCAACAAAATTGTAAGCTACTGTTACATCCAACTTTTGCTCAAGAGCGAGTGTCGGAAGATGACCTGATGTCACATAACTGATTTATCAGCCATGTTGAACCTTCAGTATCCACATGCAATGCTTAACAGTAGTCTCACTGCTTGGCTTAAAGGAGAATGCCATCCAAAAAAACAACCTATTTTGTTTTGTATCAATTTAGATCGAGTAGTTCTACTCGATAACGGCACGTTCGGTTGCGTTACCTGACACCTGACAGCAGACAGAGGTGTTGAAATTATCCGATGACGTCATTAGTTTCACACGCAGTCTGTTCAGCAGTTCACAACACAGGTTACTGGTGTCAGCTTATCGCTCGCTTAACACCAATAAATCATCAAACTAACCCTTAAAAATACACCGTCATTTTTACACAGGCGCATGCCAGGGGATATGACGTCATAACACCTGCAGCGCGCAGCGTTAAAAATGACAGGTTACCGATTTTGGGAACTGAAAGAGGGACTGCTCTAAGAAAAAGTTTGATAACAGGAGTATTTGTAGGAGTTGGAGAAAGGTCTTAAAAACATCGACGGCCTCCTATGGTGTCCCTCTATCTGCAAAAGGTATTTACTTTGATGTTTTAGTCAGTATGAGGCATAATTCGCCGAAAAGCTTCCAGCACAAGAAGCGCCTATAGGAGCTCCACCGTCAGTAGTTTAACTAGACATGGTGGTCACTGTCTACTTTCTTCACAGCTCAGAATATGCGGTACAGCCATTCATACTTTGCCATTTTGATAACAGTACGTATTTAGCCGGAAATAGCCGGAATTAGATGGAGTAAGCAATCCACAAATCACAGAAGTCGTTGCTAATAGGTTAGGCCTGTGACACACATACTGATAAAAGAGGCCTCGCAACTCGCCGATCATCGGGCTATTTTGAGGATGAAACGAAGCAAGTTTTCCGAGTTCATAGCTCAACTTCTTTCATGTCATAAACATTCCCACTAAATAAGATTGTCCCAAACCCCGCTGATGAGGGAAAATGGTGGGGTTTGGCCGATTGAACTACACCGTATTTAACCACCTTGGCTATGTCGCGCTCAGCTCACAATGAAATGGATCCCTCCTAGCTGCTCTATTCATCGAGTCAGGAGCGAGGATAATTGGCTTTGCTCATGCGGATACGATCAGCTGATTACAATCTAGCCTAGATGACCGTACTTTTTATGGAGAGTGTTTTACCTAGTTTTGAGTGTAATATTTGAAAAAAAGAGGAGAGAAAAGAAATATCGGAACAACTTTGAATTTTTCAAATTGGCCCAGGATAAGAGATTTTGCAACACAGCAACACTCATGATTATTTTCATTGGGCACGCACGAATACAAAAATATAGGACCCAAGTTAGGATAATATAGAACTACTCTGTATGTTATTTAGATTTTGGAACACATGCATTGCAAAGTTCAAAATATGTTTATTATAGCTCTTACAAGCTGTAAAACGACGTTGTTTAATTTGATTGTGCTCATTCCATTGTCATCCGTCAAATCGTAAATTTTTTAGATGTGATCTGCGGCGTGCGCGTAAGTATACAAAACACGGTATTGTTATGTTCCTGAAGTACGAACATTGAAACTTTAGCGTGCAATTACTATTGACGGACACGATAAAACGAATTTGGATTTTGACGACAGTCTTGATACAGTGAGCTGGCTAACTATAGGTACCACTGCGCCAGTGTCTCCATTAGACCCAGAAATTTCACACAGCCCTGATAGTTCAGCTCGTCACCCATGTAGATCGAGCCTAGGATTATTGATGTTATACTCCACAGTTGAGCTAACGACTGTCGGCCTGTGCACACAAAATGTGTGAGTTAACCAGCACTCACCTTGCATGTTGCATCCGTTTAAGCGAAAAACAATCTAATAAACGCGATCTTCTTGCATAATCCTGTCTGGTGTCGATGACCCGTTCGCGCTCGCTCACTCACTCTCATACACAGACGAACTTCAAAACAAACGTCACGTGACAACAACATGAGTGTTCATCCAGTGATTTTTCTCGTGTTGTGGGGTACGATGTAGCGCAGATTTGGACTTAATCGCAATTAATCTGGACTCCACATGAACTTAAAAAAAATTGTAAAACATAAGGAGGATTTCAGGTAATTTGTTGAGTCGAAACTGTATTCTTATTCAAGAATTCAAGTTTTCCTATCGACGATCGCGTTTCAGCAACGAATCAGTTGGCAAGTTTTGCCCTGGTATTTCAGCACATTTTTTTGAAAAATGATCGTAATTTAACAACGGAGTTTAATAGCAATGCTCTACAGTTTTGTAGAAAGACAAATACGCCACAAAGCGTAAATTTGATGAATCCTAGCTTCCAATTTTACCCGTTTCGGAATCCGGGTTTCAACTGCCTTAGGCTACAATAAGCGTCCCCTCCGTGAAATGAATTTTTCTAAGCTCCCACGGCATTTATTAGGGTCAATACAGCATAGAGCTTTCCACCAAGGCTAGTTAATGCTACGAGATATTCTTTGTTGCTTGTACGGATTGTTGCCAATTTTTGCTTGTTTCCATAGCATAATGATGGTGGAACTGAAAACGTTGCAAATTTGAATTTTAATGTTTGCATAATCCAGAAAATCAGGTCGGTAAACCAAATTTTTTTTAAAGGCGAAGGCAACCGTTTTTCATGTCACTTTTAGTAAAAGTAAGATTCGTTGATTATCCCAGACACATTTTTCACTTAATTACACAGGGCTTGGAATGAATGACCAATGACAAAAATCGCGGAAACATTTACGGCCCAAATCATGCCCGATAACCAGCCTTTGAAATGGTCAATGTGAACCTTTCCGCGACAAAAATCGGGAGGACTAAAAAAAAAACGTTACCACCATCAGTAGCATGTGTCTGCGTCCTCTTCGCTCGCCCGTCCACTCCCAACCCACACAAATTTGGCTGCTGAGCGGTAGTATTTGTCGCCGCGCTTAACAATAACACGAGCCGCCATTGAAAATCAGACCACGCTTTACCCAGATGCCCCGGCAATGTTGGCAATTTACGTTCCTCCGAAACATAAAGACTTCCGCTTTCCGAGGTGAACGTCGTCTGCAACGCCGCGGTAAGAAAGGAATTTGCCGCGGAAATTTCATATCAAATCCGATTTTTTTACGCGGAAATATTATAAAAAAAGCGGAAAGCACATTTCAAAAAAGCGGAAATCAGCGTTTCCGCGGAAAATTCCAAGCCCTGATTACAGCTTTTCATAATTTGATTAATTTCTTGTCCTCTACTGCAGAAGTGACGTTTTGGGAGGCAAGAGTTTCGCACCAATTTCTTTTCATTATAGTCTGACTGTGAGAGCTGTCGAGTCAGTCATTGTTCTACCTCGGTTGTGATAAGTTCAGTCGTCTTTTGCTTTTGTTTACAAGTCAGTCAACATGCCACGCTGATGCTGCGTGCCGGGATGTACTCATTATCGTTTCAGACGCGCTTTTGGTACCTTGCGTCGCTTTCCGAAGGATGACACACTTCGCGGTACTTGGCTAGCTCATTCATGTGAAGAACGCAACGCTACCCGTCCACGCAACGTACAAAGCAGTGGAGAGTTACCGAGTGTGTGGCAAGCATTTTCTGCCGTCAGATTATGACAGACATGTACGTTGAATTGATGAAGCCCCTTGCGAAACAACGCCTAAATACCAAAGGGCACCATACCGTCGCTGTTGATTCCCGGCAGTGCCCCGTTGCCAACCCCGAGAAGTGCGTTTTTTGAGGCGAGAAGCCTCGCGAGCTGTGGCCACTATATACAGTGACTGAAGGCACTTCATCTACTGTCACCCGTGCCTCCGAACGTATCCCATTGCGTGCAATTCCCGGAACTAGCAGTTATTCGCCCTATGCTATTGTCTATAGCCCATAGCCTGTAAGCAGCCTTGCAGCGATGTTGAGTAGTGGGAGTGAATGCAGGCCCAGTTCGACACCCAGTGAAGAGGACAGTTCGTCATCCAATGAACAGATCGGTGAGCCTAAGTTTGATAAGTTTATTGTGGACTTGTATTGGAGCTATTTGGAATGTGCCAGGTGTGTGGCGAGGGAGTCACACGGCCCGACACAGTTTGGGTGCTCAGATCACCCTCCAGTGGGAGTGTGTTGCGGGACACTCGGACAAGTGGGACGGTTCTTCCTCAAACGACGACCGAACTTATCACAACCGAGGTAGAACAATGACTGACTCAAGTGCTCTCACAGTCAGACTATATGAAAAGAAATTGGCGCGAAATTCTTGCCTCCTAAAACGTCACGGAGTAGACGACGAATATTTAATTAAATTACGAAAAGCAGTAAATAAATGAAAAATATATCTGGGATAATCAACGAACCTTATTTTTGTTAAAAACGAGATGAAAAAAGGTTGCCTTCGCCTTTAAAGCACTTTCGGCGAAAGACTAGCACAAGATGCCCACTCTTTCAAAATTGCCATGAAGGTATTAACTATTCCATGCAGCAAGGTCTTGGCTAATTATCATTTTATGGCCTGGTCATCCATTCAGCCAAAGTAGTTCCATAGGTGGCTTATCAGCCAATTATTCACGCATGCTGACTCACAATAGAAGCCTGATAAGAGTGAAGGTGGATAAATGCAGTGTTCCTCTAGTTTCTTGTGGTAGTAGATGTGTTCACAAAATGTTGGCTAAAATAATCATTTTGCAATATTCTTTTTTTTAATTTCTAACTTTAAAGGCGAAGGCAACCTTTTTTCATGTCATTTTTAGCAAAAATAGAGTTTGCTGATTATCCCAGACATATTTTCACTTATTTACAGCTTTTCGTAATTTAATTAATTACTCGTCGTCTACTCCAGAAGTTACGTTTTGGGAGGCAAGAATTTCCCGCCAATTTCTTTTCATAGTCTGACTGTGAGAGCAGTCGAGTCAGTCATTGTTCTACCTCGGTTATGATAAGTTCGGTCGTCGTTTGCTTTTGTTCACGAGTCAGTCAACGTTCCACGCTGTTGCTGCCCACCGAGATGAACTCATTATCGTCTCACGTACAGAGGAAGAACTGTCCCACTTGCCCAAGTGTCCCGCGACACACTCCCAGTGGAGGGTGACTTAAGCACCCAAACTGCTTACAGCCCGCCGTGTGACTCCCTCGCCACACACGTGGTACCTTCTAAATAGCTCCAATACAAGTCCACAATAAACTTATCAAACTTAGGCTCACCGATCTGTTCATTGGATAACGAACTGTCCTTTTCACTGGGTGTCAAACTGGGCCTGTATTCACTCCCACTACTCAACATCACTGCAAGGCTGCTTACAGGCTCTGGGCTAGAGACAACAGCACACGGGGAATCACTACTAGTTCCTGGAATTGCACGCTATGGGGTACGTTCGGAGGCATGACAGTAGATGAAGTGCCTCCAGTCACTGTATATAGTGGCCACAGCTCGTGAAGCTTCTCGCTTCAAAAAACCGCATTTCTCGGAGGTGGTGATGGGACACTGCCGGGATTCAACAGCGACAGTATAGAACCCTTCTTCAGGTGTTGTTTCGCAGGGACCTTCATCAATTCAGCGTACATATCTCTGTCGTAATCTGACGGCTGAAAATGCTTGCCACTGCTTTGTACGCTGCGTTCTTTACAGGAGCGAGCTAGCCAACTACGGCGAAGTGTGTCATCCTTCTGAAAGCGACGTAAGGTACCCAAAGCACGTGTGAGACGTTAATGAGTACATCCTGGTACGCAGCAACAGTGTGGCATGTTGACTGCCTCGTAAACAAAAGCAAACGACGACCGAGGTAGAACAATGACTGACTCGACTGCTCTCGCAGTCAGACTGTATGAAAAGAAATTGGCGTGAAATTTTTGCCTCCCAAAACGTCACTTCCGGAGTAGAGGACGAGAAATTAATTAAATTACGAAAAGCTGTAATTAAGTGAAAAATATGTCTGGGATAATCAACAGACCTTGTTTTTGCTAAAAGTGACATGAAAAAAGGTTGCCTTCGCCTTTAAAATATTCCTCTTCCATCCCGACTACAAATCAACACATTTAGTGAAAAACAAGCCAATTAATGTTTTGAATTTGCGGAATTTGCGTATTTTAGTCTGGCTATGCGTACTTGAGTACTGGAACCTTGATTTACATACGAATCCGCATGTTTAGCTTATGGTAGGTCTGCAACATGCTTAGTACAGCACACTCACTACATTCATCTCTTGTGTGTCAAGTGTCTGGCTGGTTTCCAGTCTAAACGCCAGATGGCATGGCATCTACAGGTTTAGGCCAGGAAACTCAAACTAGATTCTGTAATGTTTTCGATACAGAGGCACTTTAGTGATGTATGCAAGCTCATTGCACGAGACCACATATCTAAGCACCAGACACCCGGGTAAAACTTCAAGCGTATAAGGCTTGGCGCTGGGAAGGAGCTATCACGAGAAAACATTGTTAACTAACAGAAGATACTGTGGAAGGGTCTGATGTAAGGCCACATGTTTTGCTTACCCAAACAACCACACCCATCACACCTGTTTCTAAATCATGTCATGAACACATCCACTAAAACAAGAAACTGTAGGAACACCACATTTATCCACCTGCACTCTTATCAGGCTTCTATTGTGAGTCAGCATGCGTGAATAATTGGCTGATAAGCCACCTCTGGAACTACTTTTGGTTGAATGGATGACCAAGCCATAAAATGATAATTAGCCAAGACCAGTTACTATAATGCAACAAAGAATAATGTCTTGCATCACCTAGCCTTGGTGGAAAGCTGTATACTGTATTGGCTCAAGCAAACGCTTAGAAAAATTCATTTCACGGGGAGGGGACGCTTATAGTAGTGAGCCTACGGCAGTTGAAACCCGGTTTCCCAAACGGGTAAAATCGGAAACTAGGATTCATCAAATTTACGCTCTGTGACGTAGTTGTAGGCCTATGACAGCCTTTCTACAAAATTGTGGTGCATTGCTATCAACTTCCGTTGTTAAATTACAATAATTTTTCAAAAAATTGTGCTCATCACAGGGCGAAAACTTGCCGACTGATGCGTCGCTGAATCGCGATCGTCAATAGGAAAACTTGAACTCTTGAATAAAAATATAGTTTCGACTCAACAAATTACCTGAAATCTTCCTTATGTTTTACAATTTTT
>NMRA01000063.1:320634-360382 GCA_002633005.1 Phoronis australis | reverse complement strand
CGGTGCGAAAACCCTTCCTAGACAACCTCTCGCAGCAGTTGACGACCAGATGTATAAAATACATGTATGAGCAACCACTGGGCATTAAAAAGTGTCTAGAGAGAAGTTTTCAATTCAAACTTTTTTGCATAGTACACTTTAGGTCTCGCGAGGGACCAGGCCAGCTTGATTTGTGTAGATAGTGAGTTTCAGTGTACTTCTGGTTCCTCGGCGAACTAGTCTTGTGATGTTTTTTTACCAAAGTGTGCTTTGTAAAACTATCTATCTCAGCCAGTACTGTTTGGTCCCGCCACAGATCAACTATGTTTATAGGGATAATAAGCACAGGTGTACTTTTGGTCTCGTGACGGACCAGGCCTTTTTGTGTACTCTCAGTGTACATCTGGTCCCTCTGCGAACTGGTCCTGTTTATATTTTCACCACGATGTACAGAATGTTTTGGTTTCTTGAAACTGTTTTCAGCTGATTCGTTTCCAGATACATCTGACGTTTTTCAATTGTGGTCAACGTGATTCAGCTTAATGAAGTGATACCTAATTGTTTATTGTCGCTTTTAATAATATACTATGAGCTGAGAGCACCATCGTTTGCCAATTTTTCTCATAATTAGACAGAACACATGTTTATTTCCAGACTAACAGTTCAGGTCTTCGTTCTAAAACAACTTGAGGCTGCTGTTACGCGATCATCTGATATTCAATGTTTTACTCCCCGTCGGGTGCTCCTTATGCTCTTGAATATTTGGTAGTTGTCTAACCCCCCACACACACCAGACTTTTTCATATACGACTTTTCGTATGCTAAAAAGGTGTGTATAAGCAGATGTTCCAACAAAAATTTTTGCTGGTGGCGTGATTCATACCCAGATGTGCACAAATATGATTTCACGAAACTTGTGAGCCACGTTCATGCGACGAAATCGAGAAGGGTTTTAAATTATCATAAGAAAAACTCAAGAGACATGTTATTAGTGCCAGAAACTTACCAGGCTGCATGGAAATTTCACTATTTGGCTACAAAAACAAAAAATGGTCTTACACGGAGGGGGGAAACCCCCCTCCCGACCTCCCCCCTCTCGGCGCCACGTGCCTCGGATTCGACCTTTTGCGGGAATCCTAAACCCCCCCCCCTTACTGAAAACGTAGATCCGCCCCTGCACTGGTAAGGAATGACACTGCTGATGATGTCATTGGTAAGCAGTCACACTGCTGATGAAGTCACTTCCTTCGTTGAAAGTAATATAATCAAAACAATGAGCTAACTTGCCTGGAAACCAGAATGTAATGAAAAAATCTGCATTTGAACTACAATTATCATACCAGAAAGCCAGCACAAGTGATGGACTAACACCCCACAAGCCTGCGCAACTGTACAGGCTATAGCTTTTTGTCGGTCCAAAAAGGTGATAGAAGCAAAGCAAGCTCACCTGCGGACAGTCTTTGATGTAGTGACCTTTGTTAAAGCACAAGTGACATAGGTACGTGCTTGGTGGTCGTTTACTTGGCTTGCGGTCAATGGATAGCGAGAGGTCACTGAAATGGTCGACGATGTCATTGATGCTGCCGTAGGGGGAGGGCATGCGTTGTGACAAAGGCGGGTTCTGCAACAGGAAAGGAGAGCAGATTTATAGCGTGCCACATTCCAGCTTGTAGAACTTGTATGCTGAAAACCAGCCAGGGTTAATTTCTAAGCTGATTTTTTACAAGACTAAAAGGGATAATTTCAGGAATCAAATTCATTGAATGAATGAATGTATGTTAATAATAAACACAGGGTTTGATTTATTTATCTTTTGAAACGAGTCGAATAAAGTTTAACTGAAATTAAACCTCAAGCACAACCCTTCATTACAAGCAAAAACAAAAACTTTGTCTTAAATAGACTTGGTGCAGGTGATACTAACTGACTGATTTTGCAGGAGGTGATTCTTGCTGATCAAAACGAAAAGAAAATGCACCACTTTAACGTTGTCAAAGGGGTGATCACTTTTTGCTGCAAAAAACCCTGGTATTTATAACATATCACTTTTTGAAGAAAATTTGTCCCACGTTCATAGTTGAATGGGAAGCTGCCCCAAGTATTCCAAATATTCCAATTTTAATAGATTACATAACGAAAGCATAGCAAAGCACTTCCATGGCAACAAATAGCACAGGGTCAAATGCAAAGCTACACACACATAAACAATTTGAAAATTTGTTGATGTAATCAATTTCCCTGTAATTCATGTGTGTCTGTATTCAAACAACAAAGTCACAGATTTGTAAGTGCTGCAGCAGCTTTTAAGTACTACAGATGCGATGGTGCAAACTCACTGTGCAGACAAGTCTTTTCCATGAAATCCTAACACTTGACATGAACCACTTCTTAGTGAGATCTCCCAACAACTGAACCCACACCCAATTGCCTCTCTTATGTTTTTATAAACAATTAACCTACATGCCAACATGTACACTACACTGATAAAGTTTAATGTTATCCAATATTTTCTTCAAAAATAATCACATCATCACTCGGAGGGCTAGGGTTTGAAAAAAATTATGATTTATGACAGGGGGAAGGGGATTAGAATCATAAAGACGTCATAGTGTGGTTTATTAGGATATCTCCAACATAGTACATGTCATTGGAAAACTGGTTCACCATCTATTGAAATTAATTCCAAAATTGGGATCTGTCGTTTCACGCTTCCAAGATTCGATATTTCACTAGGCTTAACTTATAAACATGTAAACTAACAAAGGGACAGCCCAGTCCATCACTGCACGCCTATAACTGAAAATCAATATCGTGACAAAGCACATAAGGTCATGGTCAGGATGTCCAGCAAAGGTATGCTCATGCATGCTTTGCTTTCATACTGTACCTCAAATTTCAGTATTAAATCACAAATCACAGATTGCTGATTAATTGTAAACTGGCCAGAGAGTAACACAAGTGAGAGTGTTGTAACTTAATATTACAAGAGCGCTGAAATGCACCCACTACTGCACTGCAAACCGTGTGCTGCAAGGGGTGTTTTTTTTCTACAATGAACATGATTACATGGTGCAGAATACCCCGAGCCCATCCGAAATTTGGAAGCTGCTGTATCTCTATTCCAAAACTATTTGCCAAAAGTCATGAAAATCCACTAAGGGACTCCAAAAATACATAGGCAAATGTGGAAACTAAAATTGAAACTGGGAGGTGCAGCAGTAGTAAGACTCAGACCCCGACCGTCCAAAAAGTCATGGGCAGTCATTGTCGCATTTAGTAGAACTATAGGTATGGTCGCAAAAAATACAAAATAACCAAAAGCGGCCAACACAGTAGTCAGATCCATCCAGAAATCACCTCAGCCATGGTCTTCTCATTAGGAACACATTACTGCTAAGTTAAGTGATGATCTATTGAGCAGTTTGGCAGATAAAGAGGCGGACGGCAAAAACGGACTCAAAATAATAAAAGTGTTGATGGGACATAATGTGTCAAATCTGCCTGACAACGAAAAGGCGTTGTTGTCTCCTTAATAGAAACTTATTTGTTAAATTTCACGAAAATGCACCCTAACTTAAATAACAGAGGCAAACGTTAAAAAATAAAATTGCCTTGCCCTAAGGGAGCACAGCTGCAGACAGGTTGGTCTGAAACTTGTTGCCATTTGTTGCTATCTCGATAGGAACACATCTGCCAAACTTTAAAAAGATCATGCAGAGAGTTAAGGAGGTACAGCTCAGACGCAGAAGAAAAAAAATTGCCACTAGGGAGTGCCAGAGCAGTAGAACCCGACCGAAAATCAGCGTTAATTGCAGTCTTCTCATCAGAACAAATCTCCCTATGTTCATAACGATCCATTGAATTGTTGATAGAGAGGCAAACAAAAACGTACTAAAAAAATAAAATAGCCACCAGATCCTTTATACAAACCTATTTGACTGTACTTCGGGAGCAAGTTTTCGGTTGTACAGAATTTGTTAAATGCACGACACTTTTCATTGTTCAGTCTTTATTCCGTTACATTGGTACTTTCGGAACAAAACTCTACTCTCAACTGAACATAGATACAGTAACTGACCTAGCGACATAATTAAAAGACACACGATATTTCGAAACATACTCGTTTCATTCAGTGAAGATAAAATGACGCAGTAATGCCACCACAGAGTATAAACTGACGACACACACAGTGAGACACGGTGGGTGTGAAATATTGCAAAGAATGACTAATGAAGGGGGGTAACTGGAAAGTCACGCAAACAAGTGTAACGTGCGGCGCGACCCTGTTTGCTGCTCATTCAAAACAGGCTTCTCAAAAGCAATTAAAAGGGACTCTAATACTTTCAAACACAGCACATCTTGCTATACGTAGCGAATTGACGTGTTTTCCACAATTTCTTGACGGGTGATTTTACGTGCGTGGTGTTGCAGAAAATCATCTTGAATGGATCATTGTTTCAGAGGCAAACGAGATACAACTAAAGATTTTGGGGAATGTGCTGTGTTGAGTACAATATTTCAACTACCCTTAAACTACCTCACAGATGTGTATATCAAGCAAATTGTTGAATCATTTTTTTCAAATCAGTAAATACTGGTTAATGACGTCAAAAGACAATCCTCATAGAGTGACATTTGTTCCTCTTGCATGGCCTCAATTCTCAGACAGCAGCCAGAACCAGTTCAAAATTTGGCTAATCTTGTATCAAATATGGTACTCAACCTACATTTACACCAAGTGAAACTTTTACAAACCTATTTTAAACAATACCTGAAAAGCAAACACCTGTAGGGGAGAATGGGGTAAAACAGCCCACCGAGTAAAACGGCCACTTCCCCAGTTTTCTAGCTTAACAAGGCTGGTGGCAGGGGGCTACTACACCGTTTTATTGCTCGACCGATAGGGGTCGTAACCACATATTGGCGCGAATCTAGCAGAACTGCAGACGACATAAGTTGTGGCAAGAAATATTTCACGCCCCTCGAAGTTGAGGTGAGTACCTCCCTTTCGTAACATATTAAGAAAATGTAATGTACGAAATAAACTTGACTGTGTGTTTAAGCTTAACAGTAATGCCTTGTGAATGAGAAAATGACAACAAAATTTAAATTACCTTAACTAGTTTTCTCGGTGCATGCTTGATTGTGGTGAGATCATTAACGGGTAAGACGGATAGCTGGGTAGTGGGATAAGACGGACAGCTGGGTAGTGGGATAAGACGTACAGCTGGGTAGTGGGATAAGACTTACAGCTGGGTAGTGGGATAAGACAGACAGAGTGACCGTTTTACCCCATACATATTTAATAGATAGCAGGAATATTTTTCAATGTTTTGTTTTGTAGATAATGCTTCAGAAATATATAAGAACGTCTTTAAGAAATGCATGGGAAAGGGAGGGCATGGAGAAGGCAATAGCCGCGATGACAAGGAGAGAGATGGGCTGTAAAACTACTGCAAGGCAGTTTGGAGTACCGAGAACTACTCTGAAGCGTAGATTTAAAGACCAGAATGGGCCCATGACCAATGTGCCGGGGTAGATAGCGAAGACGAAGATTGCGTCTGTGACCTCTGCCTCTAGCAACTGCTCGTGGTGGAAAATTTATTGTTAGTTGCTACATTAAATGTAAACTGCCAGTTTCGTCATGTTAAGTTTTTAAAAGCTAAGAACACATATTGTATAATATATGATTTAAAAATAAAGAAAATGACTTTTGTTATTAAATTTTGTTGTATAAATTGATGATTACATTTAATCTGTGTTCGTAGTAACAGGGCCGTTTTACCCAACTGCAGTGACCGTCTTAACCGCAAGGTAGGGTAAAACGTCCCTGCTCCCCTTAAAAAGTCAAATCTGTCTTGGGCCAAGACGGTGCAATTTTAATTCTACTAATTATGTTTTTTATAAACTACAAGGTAAGCTCTATGAGCATGATTAATTCATTGTACATACATTGTATAGTTTTTGGGTAATGGATCTTTTAAGTTAAGGGTGCCGTTTTACCCCACTCTCCCCTATTCAGAGACCATATTGCAACAAAACCTGGTGAAGTAAAACTGGAAAGCGCTGCGTTTTACAAAGCGGAGTGTCTGGTAGCGCAAAAACAATTTCAGTGAGACTTATCAGCATAAGATCTCCATACGTAACCAGCCCCAATGTGTCGTCTGTGTACACTGTCAATCAATTAACTGGTCATAAAACTTTATTACTTCAGCCTAGTTGTTTTCAGTTACAAAAACACAACTTCTCAACTTTTGTCGGAGGTCAATATTTTATTCGAATTCGTGATGAAAAATACCGCAAAATCATACCTTACACTTTTGAATTTGTTGTTTGTTGCGTTTTTCAAAGTACTTCGGCTCTGGCCCTTAAAGCGCGTATGAATATTTGTCTACGCTTTTCGAATCGTTCAGTTCATTCTGTTCAAAAATTTTTTAAAAAATAGCAAATCATGTGACCTTTGAAAAGATTCTTGTCAATTAATGTTGCATAATGTAGCACGTTTTGTTGCGTTGGCATAATTTTTTAACTATTCTATCCGCACATTACGGTAGTGATTCGACAAAAGTTTGTTTTCGTCCTGCAACGTTGTTGGGCATTTCCTAACATGATTTTTGAATACACGGCTATTTTGGCGGAGTTCAAGTGCAGCGAGAAAGTGCAGGCCGTGGTCGAGCTGCCATCAGAAGTACAGACGTGATCGACGACGAGGTCGTCACACCTGATCGCTACGTTGTACGCTTCCCACTAGGCCGGCCCGGTGCCGGTGGCGAGCACAGTTTAGTTGAACGAAATCCACGCTTGAGTGCTTCCACAGCAAGAGCAAGAAAGGCGTAAACTGTTAAACAATATGAATGCGCTAAGTTTTAGAAAGCATGTCACTGTAACAGTAGTACTAGTGAGATAATTTTGCAGGTTTAGGCCAATAAATTATCTCAGTTTACCAGTAGTGTCTGAATTATTTTAACACAAGATTATTAATTTACGATTCCAAAATCTTTTCATTTTCAGTTTGTTACCCAACAAACTTCCAAAAATTCCGTCATGAAAACACACTCGGATCACAATATTTCAAACTCAGTTGAAGTGTTTGTTGACTTATAGGTCTTTCTAATAGGCTAGCCTCTGGTTTGACTTTTCAAAAATTACATAATAACCTGTTGAATAGTGCTGACATCATATATAAAAAATAATAATTGCAGGCGGTCTGATACACGTTGTACCAAATGTGCGCAGGCCTCGCATGTGGGCCCATTGCACTGATCACCTGGAAATATTTATATGCTTTATTGATATGTGGTAAAAAACAAGCTGAGGAGCTAGAAACCTGGCTCAAGAGTTTAGCAGTGTGACCTGGTGGGACTTGAACCCACGACCTCTGGTGGGACTTGAACCCACGACCTCAAGTAAAGAAAGTGGGCACTTATCAACCAGGCCACACTGCCTCCTCTATCATACCAACAATGGAAGTTTCTAGACTTCAACTTTCATGAAACATGAGCCCTGGGCTTAAATGCATTTACTGAGTAGATGCGAGTCCATCCTCAACTGACGTCGCAGACACAAAAGTTATTTGTCCTTTGGATTAGCTATAGAATGTTCGTTGAACAAATTCGATATGGTGGTGACCTAGGTCTTCTTATTGGCGATCATATTTTGTAGATCAAGTTGCTTACCTGATTTGTGTACTTGTTGTATATTGTGTATGACATTTTGCGGTATTATTATACCAGAGAGACTGTGGATGCCCTTCCCTATACTTGTGCTCTACAGTATGTTTGTAGATATTTTACAGATATATAATAGACATGCAAGTTTTAGTATAAATTTCTTCCTGTAATGCATAAGTTTGATACACAGCAGTTAGTAACTGCATAGCAGCCCTAATAAAAATGTTAATTTTATTTAGTGTGACACTGTGCATTTTGGTACCTTGTCGTTTTGGACAGGTTCGGATCTTATACAGCCTGCGAATATTTACCTTTTCTGCTTTTATCTATGTCAGTATTAAGAAGGGATTTTAACCAGTATTACACATTTATTACTTCATGTCTTCACAGTGATTTGAAAAGTGATCGATGGTTAGACTTTATTAGTTAAAACCTCACTTTTGCTCAAGAAATGCATTAAGTTTGTAAAAACAGTTTACTTTAAATAAATTTGTGTCTTTCTTTTGTGATTGGCAATCGAATATCGCATTTTAAATTTGCCTGCCCATCAATGGTTTAGCTGTTCATGCCGTACTTAATTTTGATATCAATCTTTGCCTCCAAGTTATATGTTAATGTCTTACTTTATGGTTATGAACGATGAAAATTTAGAAATTTTTTCAACATGGCATCTCAACAGCTTATCAGTCAGACTCAAATGAAACAGACACTATGCTATCAACGTTGTTCCACAGACAAAATGAGCTAGTTTTTAATAAGATACCGTCAAAATTGAGGCTGTAATCAATGATTTTCATGAATATATTTTTTCATCTGAAAAGCCACATAAAATAAAGGACATTTTGAAAACTGATTGTGAGATCTGTTCATGAATTTATATTTGAAATGAAATTTGACCATGCCTTGATATTGCTGCAACATTGTTTCTTTGTCTTAAGTAGAAAATTCTACAATCTTTCTATTTTCAGAAAACATGTACCATATTTGCGGAATTTTGCAGAAAATTTGACTAAAAGCACATGCTTCCTGGTGCGGTCGTTCACCAGAAATTATCACAACTCTATACGGTAACCCTTTATAGTATGCAGGTTAGTTGTTCCACCCTAATAGCAACAGTTGTGAATGACCTCTTGACCTGAGAAAGTAGTTCCCTGAAAGTCAGTTAATATCTTCTGCTGAGCAGGACAACACACTCATGCACATGCACACACACGGTGCATTAGATTCGGAATAATAGAGGGGCAATAAACTTGGGGCAATAAAGTGTTTGCTAAACTGGCTGAATTTCACCAAGGTTTGCTGCAATATGAATGTCACTATCCTTTTCTCTGAGCTCATGTGATGAGAGTATCCCTCAATTGAGTCACAGTTAAATGATTTTGATAACCTTATTACTTGTGATCAAACTACTGGGAAGAGCTTGTTGTATAATAACTAAACTAGTGCAGACATTTACAAACCCTAGCTAACAATGAACACATGAACTGCTGATGACACTCACCAGTTAAACAATGCAAATAACATTTTAACACATCTACACAGCTTTTTATTATTATCACTGAAACTGCTGGGTAGATGACACTAGCACCTGTTAATTGGCACATTTTCATTGAATAGAAGTCGAAACATAACATAACGAGTTTTATTGTAAAGGGAACAGCATGCAATTACAAAAAAATAATGTACGTGACGAGATTAACCAATTTCCTTGAGGAAAAGTGAACCACTGATTCAATGAAAACTGAATAACATTCTGAATCATACCATATACTCTGGTAACAACACTTATGGTAAACGGCCATACAGAACATAATTAAATCATGGGAAGGACAAACTGACCCTTAATTCCACGTGATGATGACTGAGCACACGTGATGATGACTGAGCGCACGTGATGACGACCGAGCACACGTGATGACGACCGAGCACACATGATGATGACCGTGCACAAGCAATGAGTGAGCGCACGTGATGATGACTGAGCGCACGTGATGATGACTGAGCGCACGTGATGATGACTGAGCGCTTGTGATGATGACTGAGCGCACGTGATCAGTCATGATGGGGAAACAGAATTTTTTACAGATAATTTTCATTCTGTATCTTTTTAGGACTCAACGCCTACCCCATAATGTCAACTTGTTGAATGAGACCTGGCACAATTGACCTATCCCAAGCTCCACCCCCTTGTGAAAAGTCACGTGACATCTGACAAACAAACAAGATGCCGGAAGCAATTAACACACTGTTGCTAAATGACCTTCCTGACGATATCGATGAATGATTTTTGGACTATCCAAAAACGGTTTAAGAAAGACAACAGGCAATGCTTTTCAGCAAAGAACCGTACATTCGATGTGAGAATTTGTAAAGGTGACGATGAAAAAATATGTGTTCGAGGAAAAATATTTTGGAGCCAACGAAAATCTGAATACCACACATGGTTCACCTTCACTTGACAAATGACAATTAAGGCCACTGATGTGATATGTTCATGTAAAGATGGACATATACTTTAAAGTAGTAATTATCTGTACAATGCCATAGATTACAGGATATTTTGAAAAAAATCAGTGAAAATTCACTGGTATTTTTATTCTGGCGTCAGCTAAATTCCGCCAAATGGAAAGCAGGTCACAAGATGGGATTCCCCAAGAAAAGTAGGTCAAGTCGATTGCACTGCGGAAGGTCTTAGGGCTGTGTCCAAGTCAAATTAATGCATGGAACGGGCCGTAATTGCAACTTAAGACATTTAGGCCTTCTGATGAACTTCACATCTTTTGTATTTTCAGTGCATAAAGGTAGCTTTCATTGAATTTTAAATGTAGCATGATCACTAAGCTATGGTATGTCTGGTGTAGTAGTAAAAATGGCTATATTAAGTATAAAAATAACTCAAATTCTTTTTTAAAGCTTCATAAATCCAAATATCATATTTGAACAACTACAGTGAGTTCTCTCTAACTCTGCAGGCCAAGTGTAAACTAGAGGTTCTCAACAAAAGCCATTAAACAGTAATACAGTCTTTGAGTTCAGTAACCCAGTGCTCCTCCTAGTATGCGGATCAAATCTGTCAGTTTTTGAGAGAAGTTCTGATGAACACCAGCCTACGGGTATATGAATAACAAAAATTCACCTCACTTTTTCTACAAAGCAAAATCTATTCACACGAAATAAATTAAAATTATAAAATTGTCCTAAAAAACAATTTCCGGGGACTACTGGTAGTGCTAGTGCTTGGATCCAGCTCGTTGCTTAGACAAACTGGGCGGCCAGACAAGTGAAACTCCGGAGTCGTCAGATAGGCAGACCTACACTATGGCCACCAAACTGGAACAAATATACTTGTGTTTAACTTTCAAGTAATCAAGTAACAATGCCAAGTTCAGTTGCTGGTGTGGTTGTCCACACAGTTTGATGCTTTGTTTATACACACACATTTCACCTTAGTGAATGCCCATAAGTGACGCAATATTCTTCTCAAGCTGTATAACGACTGTCCGAATTACACACGCCACAGCAACACCGTTTCATCATTCTTATCACAGTTTCTTGAGCAATAGCCTAACATAAGCTTTACCTGGAAACGTGTTGTTTGTAATGATGGCTAGGAAACACAGACGAAGGTGTGTTAAGAATGCTGTATTCTGATTGGTCAGTTAAACCGTCAGTCAAAATAACGGTGACAGGTCAATTCCCAAGTCGTCAAATAGGAAATACAGTCGTCAAAACAAATAAATTCTGTATGTGGCAGTACTCCCCCACAGATGAATGGCAAATTAAGGATAATGACAATTTCCACATTAACTTGCTCAACTCATACCTCAGGGTAAGCAGACTACAACAATACATTTGTGATGAGCGTCAGATGTACCGATTTCACGAAATAAATAATTTTGAAGCAATATCGACAAATTTTGAAGTTAATTCCAGGTAAATTCTTATTATTCCAATTTTCCTGGATTGGGATGCAACTTGTAAAAATCTGGTAACTTTGCGATAACTAGGGATTTTTATAAGGTCAACAAACAAAACCTGCAGTTGCGTTGGTGAGCTGCAAGTCGTCAAATCAAGCCCTGCATTGACAACAAGAGGAAAAACGGAAAAGTTTCTTATTATTAGATTAAAAATAAGAGCCAAATTTGTTCACAAGCATTGTTAAAAAGACTCAAAATGTCACCATGCATTTGTTGCTGACACATGTACATTATGTGCAAATAATGAATATAAGATTTCTTCTTCTATACTTATGATGAAAATTTTGAATGTTCTAAATTGAAGAAAGTTAACCGTGTGCAAGGCATGTCCTTCGGCTGTAGCACTTTGAAACAGTCACAACAGATCCCTATACAATAAGACAAAAATAAAGAACATGTGTTTTCGGAACTTACAGGTCTGAGTATAGATATAAAACTATGAAAACAAACCTGACTTGTAACCTGCTGTGTAGCAATCATGCGAAGTACTGCGTCCTCGTCAAAATTGTGATTAGTCTTCAAGCATGCATTATCTGTTAAATTTTGTTCACGCTCCTAAAACGACCAGAAATGGGCAATAGTCAGAAATAGGCTTAACGTGCCCACATTTCAATACCATTATTCAGTGGAGAAAACTGGTTCTCAAGATGTGGGCATGTTATATCCAACTTACATAACAGCACACAAATCACAAAGAGTGACACAAGAAAGGGTCTCAAAAACTAATACCAGAGCAAGTTTTTAACCAGACACTTCATTACTGGTGGCAGACACTAACATATCTTTGTAAGCAGAAAAATTTCACAATCTAAACAGTGGCCTTAAAAATGTGAACTTTATAATGAAGATAAAAAATCTGACAAATTGCAAAAAACAAAAACACATTTCAAAAAAACTTTGGCTTTGTTAGTGAGATTACAGATTTACTATTTATTTCAAAGGAGTTTGGTCATGTTATTGGTACTGTTGTTTGGTCGTGTTATTGCTATAGTTAGGTCATGTTATTGGTACTGTTGTTTGGTCGTGTTATTGCTATAGTTAGGTCATGTTGTTGGTACTGCTGTTTGGTCGTGTTACTGCTATGAATGCAGTGTTATGCGGCTTTTTCTCAGCTTCGGTAAATCGACTTAATCTGAACTCAGGAACACGAGTTCTCAAAAGCAGCTCCGTGAATTTCAATGAAATTTTCCAATTTTAATATTTACCGGAATTCACCAATTTCAAAAATTCTTAACATTGTTTTTAAGGTAAATTTTGAAATTTTCATTTAAAAAGGGTTTCACTAAAATCAACCAACAAGTA
Source organism: Phoronis australis (assembly GCA_002633005.1). NCBI lineage: Eukaryota > Metazoa > Phoronida > Phoronidae > Phoronis > Phoronis australis. Next base: position 347,454 of record NMRA01000063.1, on the reverse strand, counting down.
CATTATTTCTAAAAATGAAATTTTGACTTAAAAAGGAGTTAATGTAATAACAATAATGGCACCTCAGCCTGTCTTTTGTGGCCTATGAGTTAGAACGGAGGTCACTAAATAAGGTATGAGTTAGAATGGAGGTCACTAAATAAGGTATGAGTTAGAATGGAGGTCACTAAATAAGGTATGAGTTAGAATGGAGGTCACTAAATAAGGTATGAGTTAGAATGGAGGTCACTAAATAAGGTATGAGTTAGAATGGAGGTCACTAAATAAGGTATGAGATATTATGTTAGCCCTTAGAAAAATGTCCAAATTAGCCTTCAGAACATCATGTCTCAATAACTTCATTATCATCAATAAAACTTTCAGCTGGGCCTACTATCCTGTCTGCACAGTGCTCTCCATCACTGAGTTCAGAATCATTTTTATGAAGAGGATATCAAAAGCATGAATTTCAGGACTTTCATAAAATTAAAAGTTATATAAAACAAAAAAGAAACAAAGTAGAAAACTGTAACAGTGAAGACTACTATCAAAAGGAAGTTGCTCATGTCATTGACAACATTGTTTTGTACTTTTCCTTTTTGTTTAACTAAATTAAAATACAAAACAACATGACCTGATTAGAGATTGGTAAAGAGTCAAAATCAAATTTTCAGCTATTCCTACTTATAGAAAATAAATACTTGTACCACATTATCAGCCTGACATGGCCAATACAACATGAGTTGAATAACCTACTTAGTTATTCAATGCTTGTTGAATAAGATTTTGGCGGGAACCTGAGGCCAGATTCGAAAAAATAAGACACAATTTCAATAAAAACAGCATCTTTACTTCAGTAAAATTTACTTTTCACTTTCTCTCACTCATCGATCTCCAGTTTAAAAGAGGCCTGAACTACATGTTTCAGCATTTTAATGTGAATTTTGAAAGTATAAGGTTACTTACTGGCATCCACATATTCCTTAAAAGTGCATAGTATTTTTCTCCTTTACTTTGAAAAGTAAAAATTTATTAGTTACGTAAGTTAGTGTTATACTAGACAGATAGTTTGTGTTTATTTCTAACAGTTTCATGAGCATGGGCGCCGCACGTGGTTTATAGGCGGTGCACATAGGGGGGCTGAGGAGGCTTTACTCCCACATTTTTCAGTGCTGCACTGCCCATGATGAAGCAACTAGAGTTAAGTAACCAGTACAACACTGTGCACCATCTGACACCCTTCAGACTCCAGCCATCAGCAACTGACCTACTTTGATCAGGTTCAACCCTAAGAGAAATTGGATACACCTAACTGGCCTGGACTAGCTTCATCTCACCACAAACATCTTGACTTAATCAAATCTTACCACATGTGCAAGCATAAAGGACCACTGCATAACTACTACCATCCAGTTCCTGTTTCAAGTTTGCTGGTCAAACTTCCAAGGCCAAACCAAAGAACCAGGATACTAACACAGAGACCATATGTTTAAGGAACAAACCAAACTGTCGTGGAGTACTAAGGTTATCTCAAACCTTATTTAGTGGCCCCCATTCTCCGTATATCAAAAAACTAAGCTTTGTCAACTAGTAAAAGTATATATTTTCTGGAAGAAAAAAGATCAGGGAGTATAAAAATATGTTTGTATTTATGTATCATTATTATTATTACGTTAACACCTTTTTAAGTCAAAATTTCATTTTGTAGAAAAGTTAATTCATAGCACAATAACCACTAGGTCGATTTTAATGAAACCTTTTTTAAATGACAAATCCACCAGTTACTTCAAAACAGCTAGGAATATTCAACTAGTCTTTTTGTTTGGTTTCCATGACAAATCAACTCACATAATGTAAGGTGTTTTTGTAAAAAATACCAGTCGCATTCATCTTTGTTACATTACGCAAAAACTAGGGCTTTATAATGAAAATTCTAACAGTGTTTTTGAGATTGATGAATAAATATTAAGTTTAGAAGTTTCAGCAAAATCCACAGAGTTGTTTTCGAGAACTCCTGTTCCTAAGTTCAAATCAAGTTGATTTACCAAAGACGAGAAAAAACAATTAAATCGTGAGAGGTTAAAGTCTCAAGGTCTTTGGTTAATTACTTGGTGAAAACTTGTTTTCGGTCAATATAATCTATACACCCTTTAGCAACGTTCATTATTTCAACGTTCATGCGCAATGTCATCTGAATTTGCAGTGCAAAACATTTAATTTGAACCAAATCGATTTCCAATGCATCGATTCCAACTAGGTCATGGGCGGAGCCAACATAGCAAGTGGGTCAAGCTTGTGCATTGTGGTCTGCTTTAAAGTAGGTCAACAGTTCATTGTTAGACACACCACACACTGGGAGACTGATAACCCAAGAACGTTGTGAGCATGAGATCAAAACACGAAATGTCAAATTACCCGAATTAAAGAATTTGGGTGACGATTTATCTTTTCACAACTTGCTGTGTTCGTGTACACAAAGTGAGGCGACTTGTATCATTCATTCTAAACGGCCGTATGCATGCAGACGCACCACTCCCTCAGGATCAAAATTGCATCTTTCTATCATATCTAGATGTAGTTGATGCAATATTATGGCAACTCGGTGCATGAATTAGGACTGCTCTGTGCCTTAGGCGAAGATTCGATTTGAGTGACAGTCCCATAAACTTTTGACCTTGAATAAGTAGTAAACAAATTGCCACCCAGTTGTGGGGTTCCAAAGTGAATCTAGCTACACCCTATAATTATTTTGTATTTGAAGTTCCTCAAAATGAAGGTAAGGTATTTTGCTAGATATATGTGAAGTATTGTAAAAATGGCCAATTTTTGTGAATAAGGTGATATCCTTAAGAAATTACTTGTAAGACCAATTTTAAGTAAATTTGTCAGCACTTATAGGGCAAAGCAATAAATTTTCAAAATATGCCTCTTTATTTATTAAACACACAAGACAACTGTCAACAGAAAGCCATTGCTGATACAAAGTAGAACAGTTCAAAAGATCCCTTTGAAAATTAAATACAATTGTTTCAATCATATGATGAAAATCTTTTTGATATTTCTAACCTTCCCTATCCATGTCAAAAAATAGGGCAAGTGACCAACTTATGTGGCAGCCACTTCCATGTATATCATTGTCATTTTGTAAGGGACAGTTTTAATGATTGCCATTTTCATGAGTGTACATGAAACCTAGGCTTCAGTCAGGGAGTGCTCTGAGGCTTGCTGTTACCATAGGACCTTATAAAAAATGGAGATGCAAAAGGGATCGTTCTAAAAACCTTCCCAACCCCCACTTTGCCAGGAACAACATTTGCAACGTTGGTAGGTCTGTGATTTGATTTGGTTGCATTGTTTTTTTCTGTTTTTAGCTTTCAAACTTGCCGAATCGACTCAAAACAGGGAAACGCCAGCCTAGCTCATGGCCAGACACATTGGTCCTGCAAGTCATCACTTGTTCTACTTCAGATAGAGTCCAGCTTGAGTAGACTGGGTCGAGGGGATTGTGGGTCGTTGGTCGAGGGGGGGTCATGGGTCGAAAGGGTCATGGGGGTTGTGAGTCGAGGGGGTTGAGGGGTTTTATAACAATCCATGCAAAAGACAAAAATTACCATGGCTCCACTTATAGCTTTTGGACAGTTGTTTCAAAATAATTATTTATTATATCATGTCAGGTAGGCAGACAAGCAACAGCAATGAAGTTTAAAATATTGATAGTTTTTGTAAATAAATAATGACCAGTGAAAAATTAAAGTAACACCTAGAACATTTTCGAAGGAGAGGGGGATAGAAAAAGTGTACGTTTTTGCAGACTCATGAAAATGGTGATACCATACCGTGAGTAATACGCTTACAAGGAAGTCACGCATTTCTAAAGATGTGTGGGAATTTTCACCGCTCATGAGGGCGACATCCCGTTGCTCCCAACTTGTTTGATTCTATAGCCAAACAACAAGTTGGGAAGTTTACCCCCGTAGCCAATATCTTACACGACTGATTAACTCCATTCTGGCATTTATGGTTGGATTGCCTGCTCTCTTTCGTTCGATAATTGCACTAATCTCCGATCAGATCGTATCTAGCCTGACTGGGCTGGGCTGATAAAAAGTTATAACACATTTGAGCTTAAACCAATAGCATTTTTGAATTCCTCGTCAAATGCTGATCATGTTCCGTTTTTGAATCACCAAAATCGCCCAACTACAACAGAAGTTAAGACAATCTATTCTGTCTAAACGGATTACCAACGCCACATTGGGTTTGACTGTGTTCATACGCGTTCGGAAATAGCGTGCAACCACCATACATTTCCTTTGAAGCCTGCTTAGCTAATTGGCCTGCTTGTTATCATACGGCACAAAAGACTGAGCTGGGCAGTTAACATTAAGAGCCAGATGTTATCGCACGTTCAGCACCCCTCACGTATGGAAGTTACTGAACGACAGAACGTTGTAATGGGTACTTCTGAGCGGCTTCTGCCTGGATCAAAGAGAGCGCGGCACCAGAGCCAGCCACAGTTGCGATGACTGCATTGTCCAGTGCGAGCAAAACCCTCAAAGGGTACCGACCATAAACTGTAGTAAACATCTCTGCATGTAGTAGTGCTAGCTATTACCTTTCCACTTCATTAGCTCAGATCTACCTCAATACAAACTTGGGCATGCTGAATAGGCATTCTAAAAGTTGTCTGCAGCTTAGGGAATCAGAGTGGTGACCAGTGTATGCGAGAAATTCTCCACATGCATGTCAGAATGTTTAGTTGTACCCAACTTAAAACCCAACTTATTCTGCCACCATCATGCGAGCCTGTTGCTGACCTCAAGTTTGTTATCAGCCTGCCCCCCCCCCCCCGCAGGTGGTGCAGCGATTAGTGGGAATTGTTTAATTAGTTGAAATAAGTGATCGTTGTCTCTAAAGTTGTGAGCCTGTTGATGAAGGCTATCTACTTGTCACTTACGTACCTGCAGTTGGCGCAGCGCCGAATAGTGGGAGTAGTTGAATTAGTGGAAATGCGTGTTTTGTGCCCTTATAGTTGAGAACCTGTTGCTGATGTCTTGTTAGTTATCTGCCTGCCCGCAGGTGGCGCAGCGACTATTGGGAATAGTTGAATTAGCTGGAATGCGTGTTCTAAAGGATCTACCTACTTTCATCTACCCCAACGCCAAGTTTCTACCAGTCCTCAGATGGCGTATCGATTATTGGGAATAGTCAAATTAGTTAAAATGCGTACATGTCCGGAGTCTCTCAAGTTGTGAGCTGAGCCTGTGGCTGACGTCACATCTATCAGCCTGCCTCCGCAGGTGGCGCAACGAATAGTTGGAATAGTTGAATTAATTGAAATGCGTATTTCTTAGTTGACATGCTTGTTCTGTGTCTCTCAACTTGTGGAGTGAGCCTGTTGCTGACGTCTGGTGACGCAGTGATTGCAGGGTATAGTTACGGTATATAGGCTAAAATGGGTGTTCTGTCTCTTTAAGTTGTGAACCTTCTGCTCACATATAGTGCTCATGACAGTGTTTTCCTGTTCAGTGACTTTATCAGACGAAGGGGGTTCTGAGCTTGTGATAAAATTTAGCTTCTTTGTTAACTGCCAAGTAAAGTCTTTTGTCTATTATGACAACAGGCAGGCCAATTATCTACCAGGCTTATTACAGACCACGTGTGAACACCCTCAAACTCAGAGCGAATTCAGGTACAATCAGAAAAAATAGATTATCCTAACTTCGGTTGCAGTTGGGCGATTTTGGCGATTCAAAAACTAAACATGATCACCACTAGACGAGGATGTCAGAAATGCCATTGGTTTATGTTCAAATATGTTATAACTTAACTTTTATTTTCAACAGCACAGCCTAGTCAGGCTACATACAATCTTTTTGAAGATTAGAGCAATTATCGAACAAAAGAGAGCTGGCCCTCCAACCATGTCAGAATGGAGTTAGTCAGTCGTGTAAGATATTGGCTACAGGGGTAAACTTCCCAACTTGTTGTTAGGCTATAGAATCAAACAAGTTGGGCGCAATGGGAAAACGCCGTAATGTCGTCTACTTATCCATATGTGGTACAGAGGTAGCTTGAAATATTTGAATTTCCTTGGAACTTAACATTGACGTCTTAAATATCATTTACCAGTGCATGAAGTCACCATTTCATCTTTCTTTGTACTAACATCAGGGGTCACTCTCCCAATAATTTATTGTGGAACACTCATATAGACACAATCACCTCAAAGGCAAACAAAACTCTGGGCTTCATTAAGCAGATCTCAAATAAGCTCTTCAAAAAACAAAAGCCCTTGCCTAGACTTCACTTGTTAGACCAAAACTAGAATACTCCTCCTCCGTCTGGGATCCATCTTTTCTCACAAACAATGAAAAAATAGAAAAAATACAGCGGAGAGCAGCCAGGTTCGTTTTAAATGACCACTCAAGGTACTCCTCTGCTTCATCCATGCTCAAAACTCTCAATTAGCCCACCCTCCAGGAAAGACGAGCTCACAACAAACTGTCCCTTCTGTACAAGACCGTACATAACCTGGTTGCTATTCCTCACTCATACCTTCCACTCCTACATACCTCCAGATCACCAAACTCCCACTCTCATACCTTTGAGAGATTATACATCCGCACCACATACTACGCAAACTCTTTCTTTCCATCTACCATTTTACTCTGGAATAGACTCCCATAATTCGCCATCTCATCAGAAACAATAGAAATATTCACACGTCACATCCTGAACATCAATCTTACACAGTAATCATTAAGACCTGTTTTATCTTGGCACTAACCAGCACTTCGTTTTATCATTATTTTTCACAGTTATGTGCACCTCAGTTTTCTACTAACAATGCGCCAAGAAGTAAGGATCGATACCACAATCGTTTGTTGTATATAGACCTAATTCACGCCGACAGGAGGCGCATTCCAAAACGAGGCTCGCTACGATATCTCTGTTGGCTTATCGGTATACTGGTTGTATTCCGTTTTGCTCAAATGGCTAGAAAAAATATGGACACTCAACTGTCTGTTTTACAAACCCTGAGGACGCTGAGATTCGGAAGCTTTGGGTCGTTGCTATACGCGCGACGAAGGAAAATATGTCCGTGTAAAATTTATAAATGTTTTCGAAAAGTTAGGTCATATGTTGTCGCATCTCGGTTGCCGAGCGTCATAGCATCCACCGGAGAATCTTCGTTCAGCCAGGCTGTGTTTTCATGACTACAGGTTGACAGATGATTCATGTTTCCAGGGGCGTATCCAGGATTTTGAGTTAGGTGGGGCCAGGGCACGGGAATAACCAGAATTTCGACAGATGCGCGCGCCCAGCCTAAATAGGGGGATGCAGAGGCCTCGAATGTGTTTGGGGTTGCGGACCTCCTGTTGACTAAAAAAAAGAAAAAAAACGTACACGGAATTTGTTCAAATGCTCAGGGCCTATGTGTTGTTTATTCGCCCCCGACGAGCCCCTGTTTGCGCGCACCCGAACTCCCAAATGGTATCTGGTAGAATTTTAGGTGAGCCATGGCCCTCTTGACCCCCCCCCCTAAGTCTGCCACTGGTTTCTTTCCAAAAAAGACAGGGCCCTCAATCCCTCGATTTTGGGGCCAAATATCAGCCCTATTCCCCTTTCAAAAATATTGAAAAATCCCCCCAATATTCCCCCCACGAGGCCCTAAAAATTCCCCTAGTGATTGAAAAGTTCTCTCCGAAGTTCAAATCAACTGTATCCACACAGGTGACAATTTCAAAGAGAACAGTACTTGTGTGCTATTGATTAGGTTCGGGAGGTAGTTATTTCCCCTCACTCAGCAAAAAATGCCCCTCTCACAAAGGTACACAAGCACCTTTGACGAGGCCCCTGAAGAAACATGATAACTATGCTTGCACTGTGCAGTTAACTGAAATTGAGCTCAAAAACAAGGTTATGCTTTGGACGAACGAGTTGGGTGTTTTAATTTTAAAATTCAACTTAGTACAGACTGATATTTGAAACCTAACACATGAACGTTTATAAGAATTATTAAAACCAAGAAAGCAGTATTGATGGTCAAATAATTACTTGTGAATTGTGCAAGGGAGTGAATGAGAATCTGGATATAATGCGAAAGCGATTTCTAAGGCTGTGCTCGTTTTTTATTTTTTTCAAACTTTAAAAAATGGTCAAATAATGTTTATTTTTAATTATGAGCCTGGTTTTTTATTTTAATAAAAAAATATATTTAATAACATCAGTTATTCTTTCAGATCAATAACGAATCACTTGTTAGTCCCAGTAGTCCCTACCTCACCAGGACATATGCTATATGCTTGATGTTGATGTTTTTGATCAACAAATTAAACCAGATGTGACTAATTGCACATGACAACAAAATGGGAGGATAGACTGTCGAATATATCTTCAACTCGTCAACAATACAAGCAGATGTAGAAAGCATTTTTATCAACAATTTACAAGATGAAACGTAACCCTGCATTCAGCATAATACGTAATCAGTAACACTATCATGACGATCGCCGCAGTTTGGTCATATTTACTTTTCATGTTTCGAACATAGTTTTCCGAAAAAAAACTTATACCTTTTCATCAGACAACTCTTTGGTGCATTGACTTGTTCTCTAATGTATTTTTCTACGTCTCTGTGGTTAATTATCGACACATTTTTAAGATTTAATATCTTGGTTGGACTCTAAAGACTGGCCATTTAACTCACGCAATGTAAATTTCCGCTTTGTTTATCGCACTGAGCCTCGCTTTGGATTTTAATGTCCGTCGCATGAGTTGGGTCTATAGGAAGAACATGCTTTAGCGCCTCCTATTGCCAGTATTTATAAGAGTAAGAGAAAAAGTAACATAGGGGTTGCTGCAATTAGTAGAACAACAGCTTCCTATCAACCGATTAGTAGTGCCCTACCAAAGAATCTGACATGACTCAAAAATTGGGAACGGTCCCTAAAAATCTTCAGTAATATTGAATAAGTACAGCAAAATGATTTGACGTGATTTAAAGTAGCAGACTATTCCAAAGTCACCCTCAATATTCTGTGAAGAATAAAGACCAATGCAGTGTTAATTAGGTCAAACTAGCTATGCTACTACCCTCGAAACAATCAATGAACTCCATTCTGTCCATGCTAACTCGCCATATTATATTATAATTATAAAACCAAAACGAAAAGTTCCACTCTAAAACATAAACAAAAACAATGACTTTCAAAGAAGGCACTAGATGAAGCTTCAAACAGTTGCAGTGAAGGGACAATTGAAATCTTGTACTGAAATGGCACTAATCCATACATAGGTTAAACAAAAAATAACACAGAATAAGAAACGGGAACCATAAAAAGGCTATTAATTTCTGTTCAAATTTAGCAATGAGAAAGGCAGAAAACCACTACCAATACACATTCTGGGGCTAGTGGACACAGTGAAAGAGGAACTTTTATGATAGCTGTATATAATGTCTGGGTGCTGTTCCATTTTAATGATTGAGGCAATGAGGTGAAAATGTATAATTGAAAATTGCACTTTGTTTTGAAGAAAGAAAGAATGTATATGCACAACATGAGATTTTTTCTATTGAAATATCTTAGGTCATACATAAAAATAGTAAAAGGATTGTAGTTTTCAAATCTTCTGAAGCTTCAATGAGTTTCCATAGTTCATTTACTTATCAGCACTCATTACTTAATCAGTCTGGTGACCTTTCAAACCTATTTAAAGTTATGAATGAAAGCAGACAGTTGGTTAGAATTTTAACAAGTTCCACATCCCAACACAAATCCAAGTACAGTATTACATAACTGTATAACAATGACCCCAAATGATCAACAGATTTACAAACACTACTGACATTTAACTGTCATTGTTTGTTGTGATAAAATAAAACAATGCCTGCTCTGTTGTGTTCACCACCAGTAAGTTATGAAAACCAGGTTCCTTCTTGTTAGACCACCAAGATTGCAAACACTATTTGGAGCAGGCTTTAGATACATGGTAAAATCTTAATTTCCCACAAAAATAATTGGACAAAATTATCAAAAACTGTTCAGAATTCCCAGTTTTTCTGCCACACTGTATAACAAAGCTTGACCACTGTTTATGCCTTTCACAGAATGAAAACAGTCTCACACAAATGATATCTTACTTACACAAGTAATTGGTTCTCATTTTTCTGGTTGAAATATCATTTTTCTTTTCTAATTCGTACAAATGATGAGAAAATGAACACTGCTCATCACTTGAAGTTATATGTAGTAGTAGTAGGAAGCTGCACTTGAAGTTATATGTAGTAGTAGTAGGAAGCTGCAAAAATGACAACACTCCTGTTTTTAGCTTCACCATTATATTGTGATTTAACTATATTTTGTTGTATCATAATCACATTGAGTTATAATAATCATAACTAGCATTAAGTTACAACTGAAAAACACAAGTATTTAATTTTAGGAACCTCTGCCAATTCACATTATCAGTGATTATTATTTTAATTATCGGGATGGATATAGAATATAGATATCAAAAATACGCTTCATATTACATTGTCAAGTAAACTCTGAGTTTAGTTTTGGAAGAAAATAAATATCAAAACTAAATAAATAACAAAACTAAATAAATAACAAAACTCAATTATCTAATATCTCCAGAAAATAGATGTAAATCGGAATATAATTCAGATCACTCGAAAACGGCTTAATATCAATTTTTCTGCTTACAAAGAGACAATTTTAAAAAACTTGTTATCAGGAAAGGAATACTTAAACACATAGCACACGGGATTATTGGCGGCTCAACCTGAGGTGAAAACTTACAGCTTGTGTCGTCCATGGATCTGGGTTGTGAGCTGCCAACAGCTGAGCAGGGTATGCCGGTTGCTGGTGATGGTGGAACGTTGGCGCGGAACTGTCTGCGTAGTTGGGAAACGATGGCTGATCCGTGGCCAGCTGATTTTGCGGCGCCAAGTTCATATAGACCCAGTTAAGGAGTTGCGACGGCTGGTACACGGACGCATTGGTGTCTAGCGTGCTCATGGACGCTAAGTTGTTCACCGACATTCCCGGAGTAGATCATCGATGCACCTCCCCTGATGGTTTCTTCACCGACTTGGACGGAAGTTCAATTCAGTATGTATATTTATAAGAAACACATCTGGTGGTGTCAATCAAATGTCAAGATTCCTCTCAACAGCCAATCGGGACACTGTGCCTTGTGGACTGGTGCATAAATTATTTATCAGAAGGTTACAGAAGTTGCCCAGTGCGCAACGGTTGGCAAGACAACGGATTCCTTTAATCGTTCTCTTTAGGTGGTCAAAGAGGTTTGATGCGTGCCAAATGGGAGATCACGTCTGAAATTAATTAGTTGTGCGTAATTTGTTGCATAAACGAAAAAGCCTAAACGCCTTCTGTAATTTGCTTATAAGAAACTATAAGCCACGTTATGTGGCCTGGGATAAATTCAGGAAATAAAAAATTGCAACTAGTGAAAAAATGTTTTTTTTTTCTTAAGGTTCCTGATGAAAACGGCCTTGCGAGTCCTTCGCAGAACGCAGGTAAATTATTTCACATCAGAAATGTCACGAAAAGTGTAGTTTTCCAGCTATCCTGATTATTCAATTTAATCTCGTCTTACTCATGTTAATATACTACTGCATGCGTATCACTGGTAGCACAGTGGAAAAGAAGTAAAAAAAATCATAGTGAATCGATAATTGTTACATATAAAGAAAATTCGATAACATTTTGGCAACATTAACTAGATAAAATCCTCCAGTCTCCAAATTTGAGAATTTTTGTGATAGGCCAACATTGACTTTTGGTATAGACCACTATCGGCTAAGAAATATGTCTCAACTTGACGGTGCTTATGGGTGTTGGCAGTTCGAGTCCATGCTGAGTAATGACACGCTTTGACGAGTATACTTGTAGAGCCTTGGCTCCAACAGAATTCAGTGCTGTAGGCCTAGTGGGGCGTAGGAGCACGTAGGCGCAGCCAACCACCCTTTTGCTTTTTTAACGTAGCGCCTACTCACCGTAAGTTACGGCATAGTGGGGCGTAAGCGCAAGTAGTTGCAGCCAACCACCTTACATTTTATCGTAGCAACTACCTTTTTACATTTTAACGTGACATCTAGGCGCCGAAAGTGACGGTATATGTAGGGCGTAGTCTCGATACTATAACTTACGGCATTGGCTACGCTGACGACAGCATTGTTGCCGAATATTTCAGCGCGAGCGACCACAGGTATGCTCGCCGAGTCATGGAATGGGGTGGGGGGTGGCGAAGGGCCCCGGGCACACACCCCACAGGCGACTAAAATCGCCACCAGCATATCGTCTCTGAGCGTTACACCCCTATTTTCCTTGGGATACACGCGGACCTTTGCCTTCGAATATGTGTGGTTAGACCCTCTTTCTCCGACATCCAAGATCCGCCACTGCAGACTATACAAATACCCCCTCGTGAGTCAAAAAGTAGGCTCCCATGTTTGTGAGTCAGGTGTTGCGAGTTCAATGCACTTTTGAAATTCAGCGCTGAAGGCGATACGATGGGCTTTGGGCGCATACTTGCCTCTAATTTTACCACTAAAGCAGTGGCAGTTATTTGTCCTGACAAATCACATTTACTTTGACAACTTCATGGTTGTAAGTGGTTTAATTTTTTTTTCTCGGCGAAGCTTTGGATCATGGTCTTGTCTTTCATCGTTACCACCTATTGTGGACATTGTTATGAGTTTTGTTGTTATAAAAATAGAAAGGAAAATTTCGTAAAGCCTATAGAAACGATGACTGAAAGAGCAGTTTTTTGCCGTTCAGCTTCACCTCAGTATTTAATGGTGTAGTCGAGGTTTGAAACAATTCGAGACCATCAGTTCACTACGGTGTAGCACTAAAAATGGCACCGGATAGTTTTTTTGGCGGAGTCTAAATTTATTGTGAAGAATTTTCAACCCATGAAAAAATGACCCGGCGTCCGTGCAAACTTTTCCTGTCATTATTCAACGGTTCCCCCGCAACAGGAGGTTGGGATAAGCAAACATGATATCCACAATAGGGGGTCTATCAACAATGTTCGATACACGGATGTTTATGTCTGGGGGTGACTTGCGCCCCCCCCCCTCCACGGGGGGGGGGCTNGGGGGGGGGAGCTCACTGTGAGAGAGATCGAATAGCGTGCGTGAGAGGAGAATTTTTGTACGCTGGGAATCCCGAGCGATCCACAAGAAACGAACTCTGTTATTTGCTTTTTATCTTTAAAAATCTTGTCATTTATTTATATGTAAAATAGCCCCATGAGGTCACTTTTTCACAGTGGTTCACATTAAATTTAGACCCCATCAAAAAGCCACCCGGGTCATTTTTTAAAAATAAAATGTGTCCTGGGGTCATTTTAATTGTGAAAAATTACCCATGGGTCATTAGTTTTGATTGAAGACAGTTTAAGAAAAATTCAGTGAGCGGCGTGATATGGGAACCAGTTTTGAAGTCCATAGTGAAATACTGATGAATAGATTTTTAATCTTGCAATGAAAGACTATATTGAGACAGTTTGTTACATTGCTTCAAACCATGCAGGGCGGCGCATACAATAAGCAGACGGGTACGGTTCTAGTCACAAACTAGTGGAACCCGATCGAGGCCTCACGTAAATTTCTTCCAAAGAGTGTTGTAGTATACTTCTACACTCCTTGGTTCTTCCCTAGAGACAAGAAATTACTTTTTATTGAAGCCACGTTGGGGAGACCATGCACGTTAGTAACCGTGACGGTAGATAAATGCACGAAGAACGGCTTGTCTCATAAAAGCTTTGCTTTGTCTTTTTACGAAGCCAATCAACAAACTAGATAGAAAGAAGGGAGTACGTGTAGTGTCCATTACCGGTAACTGTGAACATTGCACTCACAAGAAAGCTAGTATGATCGCAAACGCGACCGGCCCCCGTCTCTCAGTAATTTTTTCCGCTTGAGACTGTGAGTCTGTGGGACGGGATTTAACGACCCGGGGGATAAAACTGAACTGAGCTGAGCTGTCTCAAACATCCAACATGAACTCAGTGTTTAAATATTATTTTCATATGACACCGTGGAATCTCTCTTACTTCATTACCAACAACGCAATCATATGTCGTGTTACAGTTTGAGACTTGACAGTGACATGTCTTCTTTTCAAGGAGTAAAAGCCGCGGACGACGCCGGGAAGAACGAGTTTGTGATATATTTTTACATGAAAATACGTCACATGATCATCAGCTCGCGAAATGTCGAGAGTGTAAAGCGTTATTGAGAGACTGGGACGCGTTTGCTGCATTGCATTTTAGACTGGTAGCCCAGAGCACGTAGCATAGATGAACAAGGTAGGCCTACCAACATCTGACCATAGGAGCAGTTAGAATCCACCTCAAGACCTCAGTATATACGGAAATGGACGTCTGCCGTTGTCTGCACTCTGGGTGCGACCCCTGAGGACCTTACAAGGGGGTAAAAATGAGCTAGCTAGATATTCGAGTTAAAACGAACATTACCGCAATGAACACCGAATGACCCATGACAGACAAATTGCACTCTGGAAAGGGTCCGGCAGAAACAAAAAGGACCCCAAAAAATGAGCTAGCTCATACATTCGAGATACCACAAAAAAACAATTCCATGTGATTCAATACGTGTCACTGATCACTAAATTCCCCATGACAGACAAAATAAATTCTGGGTTGTGCCCGCCACCCCCCCCCCCCAAAATGTCAACCATCGCATTCTATTGAAAATTTGAACTAGAATAGATATGCGAGGTACTATTGACTGCCAAATGGATGATGTCGGAAAGTAAACGTTGGATAATACCTAATAACATTAAAACTTCGGGATACAAGGAACTGTCAAAAAACAACCCATTAAGTGATGATTAAGACCACAGCTACTGTGGCATAATGAACTACAGAAAATGTCTTGTTTTTCTCCATTTTAGTCGAGCGAGAATAAATGGCTATGTCGGAAGGGAAATTATGATAGTATATGATAGTATGTCAATTTAGCCGCGCGTCAAAAAGCGAAACATTTAGACGGTGTGTCTGAATGGTGGAAAGTCAAAAAAGTGGGACAGCCCGCAAAGAGCCTGCCAATTTGCAAGTACACAGTACGATGTCAGCAACACGAGGTATATACTGTATTGGGTTCTTTTACAAGGTAAACTTTTAATTTTGTAAAATTTTAATTCACGTGTGTAGTCAAGTACTACAGATAACAATACGTGTAGGTAAATACTACAGAATAATAAAGTTACTTTAACACACCTGTTTTTAGGGCCTAAACTTTTCATTTAGGACAAATGTAACTTCTTTCCGTGAAACAAGATAACACGAATTTAACACTCAAAAATGTCTTGTTGAAAAACTCCTGGTATGCAGAACGGGATATTTTAGGGACAGTTTGTCAACCTTCCTCCGACAAGAATGGTAGAAAGACCTTCATGGACCAAATCTTGGGGAGAAAACTCTTGTTGGTCTGACATGGCGACAAACTGTATTAGCCTTTCTTACAGTGGTACTATGGCATTTGATCATCAAACGGATTCTCAAGGTTCCCATGAAGAGGTCGTCACGCTTCTTACCTTCCACTTACCCAACTCAATGCATGGATGTCATTGTTATTTGTTGGGTGGCTGTTTGAAAGCAATGTGATGACTATTTCGAGATTATTTTTAAAAACACGTCTGTTGCTTTTCGTTAAAAGCGTCGTTTTGTAGTCAACTAAATGAAAGGATTCTTTGGAAATCCTTTACTTGGTTCCTCGAGCTAACGCAAATTTAGGGGCCATGTGTTGTCGCTGAAGTATATCTTTCCTGCTGGCAGTTTCGATACCTCATTATACTACACTAGCTGCAGTCTTAATTATCATTCAATGAGTTGGTTTTTTTGACAATTCCTGGTATCCCAAAGTTTTAGTGTTATCGTGAGTGTATTTTCCAAAATGCTTACTGTCCGCTACTATCCATTTGGCACTCATCAGTACACGACAAAGTATTACGGAAATACAAAAATTCGCCATGAACTGCAAACTAAGCACGTGATCACACCTTCCTTATCCAAATTCTTGATTCTACAAAGCTCTACCAACATTTAACCGGGATCATCATTATCTAATTAATATATCATGCGTTTTCATAAGAACTACGTGGTTGAGATTTCTGGGGCTGGCACGTACAATCCAGAATGGGTTTTTGTCCGTCAAAGGCAATTTAGTAACCAGTAACTTCTTTTTGAATCACATGGAATTGTTTATTGTGGTACCTCGAATATAGGGGCTAGCTCCTATTTTGGGCGTCGTTTTTTGTTTCTAGCGGGCTCTTTCCAGAGTGCAAAGCCTGTCATGAGTGTTCAGTGAGGTGCTATTGTTCGTTTTAAATCAGTTTTAGCTGGCACCTCGAATATTTAATCTAGCTCAAATTTTCAATGGCATACGGTGCATTGCCGACATTTTTTGGGTTTCTGACGGGCGCAACCCAGAGCGTATTTTGTCGTGGAGTTTAGTGATCAGTGACATGTATTGAATCACATGGAATTGTTTTTTGTGGTACCTAGAATGTACGAGCTAGTTCATTTTTGGGGTCCTTTTCGTGTTTCTGACGGACCCTTTCCAGAGTGCAATTCAGTCGTCTATCATGGTTCATTCGTTGTTCAGTGCGGTAATATTGTTCGTTTTAAATCAGTTTCGGTCGATACCTCGAATATCTAGGCTACCTCATTTTTTGACCCCGTTGTAAGTTCCCCAGGGGTCGCACCCAGAGTGCAGACAACAACAGACGTCCATTTCCGTATATACCGAGGTGGACTCTAAGTTGAAATTGGTAACTCGTTCATCTATGCTAATTCAGTGCTCTGAGCTGCCGGTCTATTTGGCCATGTCTCGCTAAAACTTACCTGGTCTTGAGTTTTGTGAGTTTCTCGCATGCTGGCCGCTCACAGCATGCGCGCTTAGTGATCTGCGTCATAATACCAGAAATTCCTATAGAAAGCTCTTACAATATCGAGACTGGGTAACATGTGGGTGTTTTCGTTTAAGTTAATTATTTTGACGTGCATAGCTTGGCTCGTTTCGGGTGCTTCAAAATAACAACAATGAAACCAATGATCACAAACTTGTAAAGAGCTTGCTGACCGATTAATGAAAGACCTAACGTAAGTAATATGCTGTGTCGTTAACGAAAGGGAATTTACGAAAAAAGCCCATGGCTGGCAAAAACCGTATGTCACTGAAGTGAACGATGTCGGCAGATGAACAACAGGTACGGCGGTCGATACAAAAATGATTCGCCAATATAAAAGGAGCATCAGGGCAAATTTAGGGAATCCATTTATAGTCAAACAACAAAGTCACAAAAACATAATAGCAAACTTAAAGCTGTTGTGGTCTAGTGTCAAGCGTTCAGGTGTATATGCTTTTAGCTACGTGCCAAAAATTGTACAACACTTTGTTAACCTCAAAATCCAACTGCTGCATGGGTTTGGTAAATGGTCCAATCATATTGCACACCCAGCAAAATTAATGATGAACATATTATTGTAACGTTAAACAAAACTTTTAGGCTCTAAAAGTCACATTTCTTGTTTTAATTTTCAAAATTCAAAATCTAATTGGATGTACTTTTTACGAACTACTCCAATATGCTATTTACTAACTTTCAAAACGAAAATTTAAGGTTACTCATTTAGTATTGTGTTTGTGATGGGTCTCATCTAAAGAACGTGACATCAGCAGCCTAAGCTGATTTAATTAACCACAACATTGTGTCTTTCATCTAAACCGGCATATTCTGAGGTCCAGTATCGCAATCTTCACCCCTTAGAGTGTCAATGTATTATTCTTTTCAAGTTGGATTCAAAATTATTTCGACTCCTAGCGCCACCTAATTTAAAATTTGGTTTTGGACGGAAACACTGGATCTAACGCTTTAAAAATGTTTAGTTGCAAAATTTAAAACACAATTTTCTTTTGTAAGCAACTGACAAGAAATGCTATGTTGCACAGCTTTTTTTAAATAGATGTCCTAAATTTATTTCAAAACCATAACTATATTCACTATTTCTTTGCCAAAACCGTCATTTCTCGGTTTTGCAAAAGCTAATGGTGTGAAGGCTTTCTCAAATATTGTTTTATGATTTTCTTGATAAATTTGACAACATAAATGTTTTGCTTGTTCACAATATTGTGGTCCAAATTAGCGAAAACTATTGTATTGGTGAAGTGGACAACCAAAATCACAAAAAGCAGTTAAAAACAAAAATTGCCTATATTGAGTCACACTAGCTGCACAAGGCTGTGTTGCCTACACCATGCACAAACAACTCTGAAGATATCAGGATACTACTCAAACCAATCTAACTTCAACAAACCTGTTGCATAACAAGGAATGTGCAAGTACTCTAACCGACCCTATACACAAACAACTGCACCAGGTTGAAATGAAACGTGGATGTGGAATTAAATGTCAGCTTAGGTAGTTAAATCAAAAACCTACATCAGATAAATAATTAAAAGGAGTAATAGCTAGTTCTATGGTATGACAAGACCTCACCAATTTCAGACAAAAGTAATTGCCAAAATTTCCACTTTTAATTTTTCATTGTTTGTGAATACCCAAATTTCTCAAAAACAATGTCAGATGATGGCTATATAAAGAACATATAAATAAAGAAGTGTCTATTTGGTGCCATTTAACTTTTATGAATTGTCCTCTAAATATGGCGAGCTTTTACCCTAATCAACTTTGTTAAGAGGACCTAGGACCCTAGAAATGTATGTAGGACCCTAGAAATGTACGTAGGACCCTAAAAATGTATGTAGGACCCTAGAAATGTATGTAGGACCCTAGAAATGTATGTAGGATCCTAGAAATGTAGGTAGGACCATAGAAATTTTAGCCAACTTCAGAACAGTATTATCTCAGATATGGCCGATTGGACTGGCACAGTGTTCTCCAAACCCTGTTTGGAATTGCTTTTCAAATGTTCCACTTTTGAATGAGGAGCTATCAAAAATAGGACTTGATAAAAAATTTTCTGAAAGAATTTAAAGTTGCACAGAACCAACATGAAATGATAATTTAGAAATCTGTAACAAAATTTGTGAGCTTTTATCTTGAACATTAATATCATAGAAAATTTGTTTATGTTATTGATCTTGTTGTTTATGTTATTGATCTTGTTGTTTTGACATGAATGTAGCTTTTGCTTTTGCTAAAGTTTTATAAAAAGCAAGGTCACATGACCTGATTAGTGGGAGGTTGGTATACAATCAAACATCAAATTTCTACTTTCAGAAAATCTATACTTTTGCCCAGTTAAGTTCTAGCATGGTATTGTAGATATTTGGCTAATTATACACACTTGTCTTACATAACATTAAGGTTCAGAAACAAAATCAAACATAATAAAGCTACAATCCAAATCTGTACAATAAATATGACTAGCAACTCCAGACCTCACTGCCATCAATTCAGTCCTATGTCTTTTGAGAATAATTCATTTGGTCTTGTAAACAAATACTGGTTTGATTGTACCAACAAATTTTCATAAACAGAAGTCACACAACTGGCTGGTTAAAAAGTGGATTGCAATTAACTACAGAATAAGACAATGTAATAAGACAAAAAAGTGGATTGCAATTAACTACAGAACAAGACAATGTAATAAGACAAAAAAGTGGATTGCAATTAACTACAGAACAAGACAATGTAATAAGACAAAAAAGTGGATTGCAATTAACTACAGAACAAGACAATGTAATAAGACAATGTAATAAGACAATGTAATAAGACAATGTAATAAGACAATGTAATAAGACAATGTAATAAGACAATGTAATAAGACAATGTAATAAGACAATGTAATAAGACAAAATACTGTTACCTGATCATGACGGCTAATTATGTTACAAGCAAAAATGATACGATCTAACTATAATGGGGGGTGAAATTCTAATTGCACAATGGCTTAGTCACCTTAGTAATATTCTTGTTCATTTCTATTCATTCTCAGTCATGAGGGGAGACCTCACTGACAGTGAAGTTGGCTTCCGCTCATACGTCATAATGGGGAATTCCAGGTCATTTTGTCTGAATACTTTTGGCTTGGACTGTAGGTTTACCTTCAAGGAAATGTTAAGAAAATAAGACTGGAACATCTTGACTGGCAATTCCAAACTTTCACTAAGTGGAAAACAATAAAGGATTACAAGAGCCAACATTTAAAAGATGCAATCTTACATCACAATTGAATCCAAGATTTCAAAAGATGGATGTTCCAAAATCATTTTGCCACAACTGATGACATCAAGGATTCAAGTAAAGCGTCTTTCTCTACAATGGACTTTGAGCACTTCAATAACAAGACTGCCATCTATTGACACAATGTTGAAACACAAAGAGGGTTTTAAAACACAACAAAAATGGCAAGAAATAGACTAGGGACTAGTTTAAATTGCTACAAAACACGCCCAAAACAAAGTGCTACTCTTCTGAAATAGACTAGGGACTAGTTTAAATTGCCTCCAAAACACGCCCAAAACAAGTGCTACTCTTCTGAAATGAGCAATTTGCATTGCTGTGCGTTTCTATTATTAAGTCTGAATGATTTTCCTTCAAACTTTAGTTTTCTCTTTTGCTGAGACCTATACCTCTTCTTTAAACCTTTTGCACTTTCTATTTTTGACACAGCTTCACTGAAAGGCAAATAAAATAGTTAAGATTTAACAATTAAAACAACTTTTTAATGGTGTTATTCATGCAATTCAGAAATTTTGAAAATTAGCAACATTTCATTGGATTCAGTGAATTTCATTGATTTTGCTGAAATAATAAAATAAAAATAAACACGCTGTCCGCACAAAAGTGGACATATTAGAGTTAAAGTTGCATTTTCTTACATGACCTGGAGTGTTACCACACGACTGGTTAATAACACCTAGTACGTATTTTTTTGATATTACATGGGTGATTCACAAAGTAGTGCTAGGTAGAAATCCATACGCCTTACATTTTATTGGCTGCAAAACACTAATACCAACAACCAAACGTGCGCCAACGAAACAATGCAGTCGGAAGGACATGCACACAACTTCCATACCCACGTTCATTCAAACGGAGACGAACCCCAAGTCAAGAAACACGATGAGACTGTCTAGCTGTACTGTCTCAAGGTCAATTCAGTGCTCACGCGCAGGGAAGCCTTGCTGACTGTTATTTATAAACATTTGTTAAGTTTTAATAGTACAACTTCGAATACTATTTATTAGATTCTAACTTGAATATTTGTTATGAAAGCTGAAAGCAATTTACAATTGTTAAGTTTAAAATAAATTTATAAACAAAATATAACTGATTAACTTTACATTGCACAAGCGTGTTCTTACAAAAGTTTCATCATGTGGTTGAAAGTTTTAGACACAGCGAGTTTTTCGGCAAAACGGATCATTTTCATGGTTTATTTGAGAAAAAAAATCCTGATATTCAATTGACATGGTCAAATTGACACGGTCAAGGTGACACTGTCAAGTTGACACGGTCAAGTTGACTTGGTCAAGTTGTGAGTTTTCGACTAATGAATGAAAACCTATGAATGATCTCTGACAAGTGAAAAAGTTTTAAAATGAAGACAAAAATTGGACCTGTTCTTTTATATTGAATATCAATTTCACAAGTCCCGTAGTGAGGAATATTTAATGACCAAGGTAATAGAGTCTCCTAGTTTTAATTTTGTTTTTTCTTTGAACAGTTAAAGAGGACATAATCCAGTTTTAATGACAATCAATATAACAATGTGTGAAAGGATTAAAGCATTAAACCATGTCTAGCTGGAGAAACAAAAGCAACGCGAAGCCATGAAATGCGCCCACGAATGCACTGCAAACGGTGTGCTTCTAAGGTGTTTATTTGTATCATAAAAATGGCCACTAGATAGTGCAAAATACTTCGAATCCATCAAAAAATGGAAAATGTCACCGTTAGTTAACAGAAAGCTATTTACCACATTTCATGAAAATCCGTCAAGAAACTTAAGCAAACGAAAAAATGAAATTGCCACTAAGAGACAAAGTGTTCATCAGATCCATCTGAAAGTTGTCGTCTTCCGTTGTCAACGACATACAAATACACTTGCTAAATTTAATAAACATTCTGCAGAGGGCTTAGGAGATACAGCTAAAGGTGCAAAAACTGCTACTAGGAGGCGCCGCAGTAATTGAAGCCGGAAAATCATCGTCAACAGTCCTATTCACACTAACTCACAAGCATCCTAAGAGTGGTTTGATTGACAGAGGGCGTATGCCAAAAACAGACTAGAAAACAATAAAAATGGCCACTAGATGGCGCAAAATACGTCGAATACATCTGAAAACCAGAAAATGACCCCGTTTCTTTAAAAGAAAGCTATTTATCAAATTTTGTGAAATTTTGTCGAGGAACTTGAGAGAAACAGAGGAAAACAGAAAAAATGAAATTGCCAGTGGGGGCAGTGTTATTCGGAGCCATCTGAAAGTCGTTGTCTTCTGTTGTTAACTTCATAAAAATACATGTGCTAAATTTAAAAAAGATCCTGCAGATGGCTTAGGAGTTGCAGATATGCCTGGGCACAAAACAAGAACAAAAACAAAACTGCCACTAGGATGTGCCGCAGTAGTCGAAGTCATCGGAAAAACATCGTCAACTGTCCTCTTCATAGTGAGAACATACATGCCAATTTTCACAATCATCCTTAGACTGGTTTGGTTGATGGACAGACATACGCCAAAAACTCAATAACAGTAAAAATGGCCACTAGGTGGCGCAAAATACCTTGAATCCATCCGAAAACGGGAAGATAGTGTCACCTCATCAATAGATGCCTATGTGCCTAATTTTATGCAAATCCATCGAGAATTTGAAGATACAGAGGTAAACTTAAAAAAAAATAAAATTGTCACTAGGGGGACACACCTGTAGTTCGATCTGTCCGAAAGTCGTCGTTGTCTGTTGTCAACTTCATATCCACATTTGCTGCATTTAATAAAGATTCTGTAGAGCGTTTAGGAGATACAGCAATGGGCGCAAAAACTAACAAAACTGCCACTAGGAAGTGCCACAGTAGTCAAAAGTAGTAAAAATGGCCACTAGATGGTGCAAAATGCATCGAATCCATCCGAAAATGGGAGGGTAGCGTCACCTCATTAATAGATGCCTATGTGCCAAATTTCATGAAAATCAGTTGAGGACCTTTGAAGATACAGAGGCAAACGTAAAAAACTAAAATTGCCACTAGGGGGCACAGCGATGTTCGGTCGGTCCAAAACTCGTCGCCCTCTGTCATCAACTCCATAGGAACACACCTTCCAAATTTCAATAAGATCCTATAAGGGGAGATACAGCCGCGGACGCTTGGACGCCCAAACAGAGAGGACGGCAATATGCACCCACATATAAATATATGGCGCATAAAAATGAAAGTCGTTACGCCTTTTACTCTCATAAAAACAGTCTCATAATTTTTCTTACCATGATAGGATTTCCTTCACCAACTCAAATCTTAGTCCATGCATACATATCATTTTTAATTTAATTGTAATATTAAGATTCGACAACACCTACAAACTTTTGAGTGTTTTGGTAGCAGAAACAGAATCCTATTATGAGGAAATGCCGTTTTAAACAAGAAGCAGCGCATGAAAGGCAACAGACTATATACTCACCTGTAATGGAATGGTGACTGCTCCATCTGCAAGCACATTTTGAATGGCATCTCATAGAAGTTGACATCAGTTGTGAAATCTATTTGGTTGGTAGCTTCGATATCATACACAATTCCGGCATTGAAGTGCGGCGAATTAATCTTCAAGACGCTGCTGATGGCTACAGCGCCACTGAAAGGCAACAGAAGAAACAGTGATGTGTACATTTCCTGACCATGTGACATTCAAATACTTTATTACAATTTAGGACACAACACCGCTGACAAATGAAATTGTTTTGTTTTTGTCAATTTTCATTGAAGATATATAGCATCAAATCAAAGCTTCGCTACGTTCAAGTTTTACAACAATGTAAGAAGACCTTGAAAAATGAGAAAAGCGGAATTTGCAAATTACCTTTGCCCAAAATTGGTGAAATTTTGCCCCACAGTTAAGTGAATTGAAGGGAGGGACGAATGGGAGAATACTGGGTAATTACTAAGACTTGAAGACAGGGACAAGAGTTATGGTAGAATATTGAGTGATTATAGTAAGATGTGGAAAGAGGGACAGGGTTTATTGTCAAATATTGGCTAAGTGACAAGGATTTGAAGAGTGGGGCAGAGTTTATGGTCGAATATTGAGTAATTAGTGAGACTTGAAGAGAGGTACAGGGTTTATGGTCGAATATTGGGTAATTACTAAGAATTGAAGAGAGGGACAGGTTGATGATCTAATATTGGGTAATTAGTAAGACTTGAAGAGATGGGAAGGGTTAAACAGTGTGATTACTAAGACTTCAATTTATTTTCAAACAACAGAAAAAAAATCTGACGAAATGAATATCACACAAGATTCTCAAAACTTACAAGGTTCTCATCAAAATTACCTGTTGGTGACAACTGAGTGAGAGTTGCGATTCCACAGGCTGATGGTGATGGAACCAGAGAGGTCAAAAGAAACAACCCCCTGAACTTGGAGGTCAACCACCAAGCCATTATGCAGATGCAGATGTTCTGTGTGGTCATGTAATAGAAGGTTACCCTGAAGCAAAAACAATAAATTTAAGAAGTGAAAAATGAAGAAAAAGTACTGCAATCTTTCACATTGCCCAAATAAATTTAATTGCATTAATTCTTTGAGAGATCACTCAGATAATGGCCCTGTAGTGGTGTGATGTTCACAAGTCACTCCATCCAGTATTTGGTCACAACCAGAAGAAGCCAAACATAAAAGTCCAGGCATTGTGGTAAATGGCTTGTAATACCAACTGGTAAGATGCATTTGGAGTCGACAGTTGGAATTTCAGATGTAGCACCTCATGTTCAAAAAAGCAATTATCAAAATTGTAATATTTCTACTTTTCAAAATGTGATTACCTTGATGTAAATACTGCAAGCTTGACAAAATGTCATTTTATGACATCACAAACAAAACAACATTATAGAGTGAAATCTATTAATCTTTAGTTTTTTAGAGAAAATTTGACAAAATGAAATTTCCTGTTTGCCATACCGTGTTCTACAGTAAGTGAAGAAATAAGTGATCCACTTCACTAACATCAACTAATTCAACTGTCACAACAGGAGCAATATTAGCTGAGTTTTCTTTGACATATATTATGCATGTGTCTCAGTTCCTTGACATATCAGTACTATGCACGAAACTGTCTCAGTTCCTTGACATATACTATGCATGAAACTGTCTCAATTTGACATATACCATGCATGAAACTATCTCAATTCCAAGAAAATGAAAAAAAAATATTTTGAAGTCCAGGGAATACATTTCAACACACCTGTAAAACTGAAGTCGGTGATGAGGGTGCATTCCAGACAGCGGACATGAGGCCACTCTGGCCTTCAAAGAATGTAACGGGGCGTAGTGATACGCCCATGAGGTCAAGCGCTAATCCAGCCGTGACCTCCTCCTCTTCACTCTCATCTGCACTGTCCCCTGCCACAGACTCAAGTCCACGGGCAAATAAGCCAAACTGAAAATGGTATTACAGGGTTATGAATAGTGCAGAGTTCAAATTTCGTTGAGCAAATGGCAATACCAAGGTAGACATGTGATGAGGTCTTCAAGTAAAGTGTGGGTAGAGCACCAGCAGAAATGCACGAATGTGGAAATGGATATATTTTAGTAAAATATAGTACATTTTATTTAGCCAAATGTGGGACCTGCCCAGGGTAACTGGGACAAAATCTGAAGTTTCTGGCATTTGTGTCTAACAGTCACTTGAGTGATTATGGACTTTGAGCACCCCAATTGCGCAACTGTCACAAAAGATGCTGAAAGTTGCACAGCATAAGTAAAAAAGAAATAAAAAAAATGTTTAATGACCTCATTTATGTTTGCATGTACATGTCAGACATTTCGCTTACTTCTATAAAGCAACATCAATGAATATATAGCCAATAGATTGATTACTGCGAACTATACATTCAGTCATCTCAAAACAAATTCCAACCAATAAGAACCACACAGACCAATAAAAACCACAGTTGTAGTTGACAATTGGCCAGGCCAATTCATCCCATCTGCCAAGAGTGTTTAGTGATATAAACGAGGACACTACTTGCCTACAGTGTTCAGTGATATAAACGAAGACACTACTTGCCTACAGTGTTCAGTGATATAAACGAAGACACTACTTGCCTACAGTGTTCAGTGATATAGACGAAGACACTACTTGCCTACAGTGTTCAGTGATATAAACGAAGACACTCCTTGCCCGGTCGTCAAGGTAAACGGTGGGGTATGGAAAATTGAACTAGACCGTATTTATCCACCTTGGCTGAGTCGCGCTCGGCTCACGATCAAAGGGATGCCGCCAAGCTGCTCTATTCATCGAGTCACGAGCGAGGATAATTGGCTTCGCTCATGTGGATATGATCAGCTGATTACAATCTACCTAGCTGACTGTACTTTTTATGGAGAGAGTTACAAGTAGTTTTTACTGTAATATTTGAAAAGAGGAGCGAAAACAACTATGAGTACAACTTTGAATTTTTCAAATCGGCCCAGGATAAGAGATTTTGCAACACAGCAACACTCACGATTACTTTCAATCGGCGCGCACGAATACAAAAATATAGGACCCAAGTTATTTAGATTTCGGAACACATGCATTGCAATATTCAAAATAC
>NMRA01000063.1:268516-319414 GCA_002633005.1 Phoronis australis | reverse complement strand
AGACACTACTTGCCTACAGTGTTCAGTGATATAAACGAGGACACTACTTGCCTACAGTGTTCAGTGATACAAACGAGGACACTACTTGCCTACAGTGTTCAGTGATACAAACGAAGACACTACTTGCCTACAGTGTTCAGTGATATAAACGAGGACACTACTTGCCTACAGTGTTCAGTAATACAAACGAAGACACTACTTGCCTACAGTGTTCAGTGATACAAACGAGGACACTACTTGCCTAAAAGCTTTAAGCTTCCTTTGACCATGACCCAACTACACTCACCGATATAAATGGCATTGTTTGCTGGCGACCAGTTAACTGAACCTCCATCAAACTTTTCTTCATGATTCCAACATTGGAGTTCTCCATCATCAGAGAGAATGTGCTGTTAGCTTCAGATGTTTCTGAAATGAAATATGTCACACTCAAAGTATCAATATGTCACACTTAAAGCATCAATATGTCACACTTAAAGCATCAATAAACCACCATTCTGTCATAGAAACTAAATTTTTCATAGACCACTTACCAAAAAATTGGTCTCAACTCGTCACTTTCTCAGACGAGAAGAGATTTTGGTCCAGCAAAGAACGGAGAGTTTGGTTTGCTTTCACAATATGCTTGGCAAATAAAATGTCATTCCCACTGACAGAACAAGTCTGTAGAGCCTGGCTCCACCAAATAAAATGTCATTCCCGCTGACAGAACAAGTCTGTAGAGCCTGGCTCCACCAAATAAAATGTCTCATTCCCACTGACAGAACAAGTCTGTAGAGCCTGGTTCCACCAAATAAAATGTCATTCCCGCTGACAGAACAAGTCTGTAGAGCCTGGCTCCACCAAATAAAATGTCTCATTCCCGCTGACAGAACAAGTCTGTAGAGCCTGGTTCCACCAAATAAAATGTCATTCCCGCTGACAGAACAAGTCTGTAGAGCCTGGCTTCACCAATATCTTTATAAACACAGAAATCACACCTCTTTTGACTAAGGAACAATTTCCTAACAATAAGTGATTTAAATAAAATGACTTGTTATGGGTTTACCTCCACTTTACATTACATACCTTTCCCCTAAACTGTTATCACCAAAGGCATTTTCCCATACAGTTAGGTAACTCTGCAACTATTGAAGCTTTGATGTTGAGTGCAGTACCGCAAAGTCAAGCGTTCCCATCAGATTTGGAGATAGTCAGAAAACTAGTTCAGCTACGTAATCACAAGGCAGTGCTTATGTGACTTTCAGTCACATGCCTTGGTCACATGAGATGCCGTTTTTGTGGACCAATCCCTTTCCCAAAATGGAAACTAAAATGACAACTTCACAAGGTAGCCAATGGTCGGTGCCATGTTGGGACGACGACAATAAACTAGAAGATGACATATTAAAAACTGACTCTTGAGTAGGCTCAATAGCTGATCCAAATAAAGGCAGTATTACTGGAACTCATTTTACATACACCATACGTTCAGTGATTTTTTAATGTTAAGAGTACAGTTAATACATGGATGAATTGAAATAAAATACTTATGCTGTCAAAATAATAAATATTATAACAACATACTTAATACCACCGCCCGCAGTGACCCCTGCTGATAACTCTTATGGCATCGAAATTAAGTGTTCCCATTGTAGTTAACATTGACACTTCACTTCACCTTTTTACTCCGGAGTTAATCCGCACTGTTAACTTCAATTCAAGACTGAATTGTTTCCATTGACGACCAAAGCCAGTGGGAAAGGCCTTCAAGAAATTTTCAATGATCTGATCTAGAATCACGCTACATTAAATTTGGCAAATAAGTCTACTGTGTTGGTACACTTTGTTGTGGCAGGTGGGACAGACCTTACAGCCAAATAAATCACAAAGTCAACCGTTTTTATCAGATTCAAAGTTTTTTGGTGATAGCGTTTCATAAAAAGACATCTTCACGACATTTGTTCAAAGTTGTTAACAAACAGTATTTTTGAAATACTGGTTAGCGTCAGGGTGCACTGTTTACAACATTGCTGGATTACGTGACCTAAACATCAGATGAACATAGACAATGAGAGCGCTGGACTATGTAAACATTGGTTTTTCAACTTTCTCCCCTTACTATTGCTGTTAAACTGATAATGATCAGGCTGTAACCCATTTCCCGATCAGTGAAATTGGGAACTCACCCCAAAGGGCGGGGCGACATGAAAAATAATTTAGTGCTTAGTATATCATTTAACATTAGAATATAGTTTCAGCATGAGGAAAACAATGTAAAGTGAATCACCATTAATTAATATAAAGGGCTATTTCACCACTGTTTAGCTGTCTATGTTGAATTCTGAACTAAAGTGAGGTTTTAAAGCATTACTATTGTTATCTAATGGTGAACTGTGAGTGAGCCAGCAACTCAAGTCATAGGCATTATGCATACACGCACCATTATGGATACACGCACCATTATGCATACACGCACCATTATGCATACACGCACCATTATGGATACACGCACCATTATGCATACAAGCACCATTATGCATACACGGACCATTATGCATACACGCACTATTTTGGAATCAGCAAAGTTTGGGTTAGTCAACCTCAATAAACTCAAGGTGTTTTCTGAGTTGTTGATGGTTTCAATTTTCTTGTTGAAGACGGAAACAGAATCCTATCACAATAATGAATATTACGAGATCAATTTGAGAATGAAAACTAATTCAATATTCGATTTTATTCTACTTAAGAGGGAGAAATGCAGCTTCAAACAAAAAGTTATCACACCACTAAGAGCAAAAATGATGCTTGCCCTTGCAGTCATAATTTTGTCTACATCATTAGACTGTCTGTCAGTCTATTGTTAAGTTGTATACCTCAATCTGTGTATTCATTAATATGTGTATATACTACAGTAAAATTTACGTAAGTCGAATTCAATTTCACCAAGAGATTCTATTTGTCAGTAAGATGGTGGAAATTTAACTGATCTGACAGGCTGAGTGTACAAACAACGAAGAACAATAAAATTGAGAAAGTTTTTTTTTCAGGGCAATGTGAAGTCAAAACTGATGTGAGTTTTACTATATAATGTTAAATACTTCAATCACAGATAAATGTAATCAATCAGGCCCCTAGCCAGGGGGGATTCGAGGGGTTCGAACCAACCCCCCCCCTCCGCAGAAAAGGTCCAGCCCCAGCCACTCCGTTAAGTATATGATACAGATGGACAACAACAAAACTGTTGCAGCTACTGGTACTACTAACTACCATGTTAACTAAGTTTGTAATAATTTTGCCTAATTTGCTTCTGATTCAAAGCGCTTCACGTAATCATTGGTCCGTACCCGGCCAACTTTGCCCAAGTGGTATTTGTGTAGATGACAGGATCGTGCAGACGATTAAAAGAGGCTTTACGTTACTCATCGGCATTGAACTCACGTTGTGGTTACACTGTAGGGAAACAAGGGGGTAAAGAAGTAAATGTCTGTACCAGTAGCTAAGCTATATAGCAGCGAGACAGCTCCAAAAAGTCACAGTGCGGTGTGAATGCCTTAAAACCGACCAAGAAACAAAACAGCAGAAAATACGTTTGTTATCTTACATTGCTTGCTGGCATAGTATGGTTAAGCGCAGGCATTTTCAAACTTGGATTTGATAGTGTTTGCCAAATACAGGTATATTTGTCATACAGTGTCCAATTCGATTGCGGATTGGTGGATTCACATGCATGCGTGTACAGGTGTATACGATTCCGTTCTTTTAAATTCAGTAGAAGCCGACGCCAAGTTAACAATAGGCAGCCTTCCGTCCGTTGCTCAGAATTTAACTATAACAGTGTTTGCTTGCTCTGAGAAAACACTGACGAGCATGTTCACATTTTTGGGGAAAGTAGATGTAGACCCAATAAAAACTTTGTGACTAGTGTCAGTGGTGCACAGCCACACAGACTTCATACCAGCAACTAACTTGATGGAAGATTTCCAAGGTTAGACGCCAAATTTCTGAAGGTTTGCTACTTTGAAGGTCCACTACTCCAAAGGTTCGTCACCTTCAAAAGTTCACTACTTCGAATGTCCACAATTTCAAAACCAGAACTTCGACAGTTATTTTTTTTCTTAAATATAAGCACAGCTCCAGGAGTCGCTTTTGCATTATATCCAGGTTCTAACTGACACCCTCGCACATATTCACTTGTATAAGACCGAGCTCAGAGGAGTTGCAGACATATTTGTGCAATGCTGTATTGGCAGTCAGTGAAGCCAGATTTGATTTTGAACATGTGCGAGATTTCAGAGCCGCGCGGTCCGGGAGGAGGGGTAGGGAGCACGTGGACATAATTTGCAGGTGTTACGGTAAAGCTTTGGGAAAGGCATAGGCGTAGGGCTGGGGTCAGAGGGCAGTCGAGAAAAACACAGCGAAACATAAGTAGACGAAATTTTATAAGAGCATTTGTCAACTACCAGTGCTGTATTCACCCATTGGGGGTCCTGGAGTGTGTTTAGTAACGCTAGAACCTACGCTACGCCCTAGCTAAAATCTAGCCTCAGTCACATGCTCTCATTTAAAATACACTGCAATATCTCACATAATCTCACGAAGTCTTGCTTTTTAGCACTGTCCTAGCTCTACTGAATAGAGGCCAGGATTCAAACTCGGGTCTCTCTATTGAAAACAGGAATCTCGACCTCCAACCACTGAGCCACACAGTTCATTACTCTGATTGTCTGCTAATGAGTCATAACAATTATGAATAAATTATTGTGTTTGTGTCCATTTAGTAACCATTTAAAGGGTGTGCAAAAGTTGACTAGTTCTTAATACCTGGATTTCATTGTTTACAAATGAGCTCGGTTCCAATCACTGCCAATCGTGATTCTTGAATCTATCTAACAACTCATTCTTAATTAGGAGCAACATCTGGGGCACGGGTCAGGGCTGCGGCGACCAACGGTTTTAAAATTAAGAAGACTCAATGGTTCTCGCTGACTACGTGAAAACTGGCAGGGACAGGGTAGCCTGCTAACTACATTTAATTTCGACCCGCAATGTGTGTGGTTCCGGTGGATGAAGTTCAGGCGTAGTGTCCCTAAACTTTTCAGTTGCGCTGTGAAATGATGTGACCTTGACATGGATTTGATGAATGTATCGTGGTTGATAAATCATCAATATTCCCACTCCATATTTTTTAAAATGCAATAACGTTTACACGCAAAAATATAACTAGATAAAAATTTTTGTCAAGTTAATCTCCGACTAAATAATTCTGTCCGATTTGACAATTTGGCAGGAAGTAACGCGAGAACGGTTTGGACCACATTACATCAGAATCGAGTTCCGTTCGTTGCGAGTAACCATCACGGCATCCTCACCTCTGGTATTACTAATTCTCCATCTCATCCCAAAACATACATGTAGAGCTGAGAGTCATTGTGTACACAAATTTCCTTGTTTCTCCCTGATTAAGCTGTGTCAACTCAGGACCTTAATGAAAACTCCACAGTGTCGACATTTGCAAAATATCAATGGTCCACCTTTCAAGAAATTCGAACAACCCCCTGCGCAATGTTGGCTACAGGCCTGTCAATGTTGGCTACAGGCCTGTCAATGTTGGCTACAGGCCTGTCAATGTTGGCTACAGGCCTGTCAGTGTTGGCTACAGGCCTGTCAGTGTTGGCTACAGGCCTGTCAGTGTTGGCTACAGGCCTGTCAGTGTTGGCTACAGGCCTGTCAGTGTTGGCTACAGGCCTGTCAGTGTTGGCTACAGGCCTGTCAGTGTTGGCTACAGGCCTGTCAGTGTTGGCTACAGGCCTGTCAGTGTTGGCTACAGGCCTGTCAGTGTTGGCTACAGGCCTGTCAGTGTTGGCTACAGGCCTGTCAGTGTTGGCTACAGGCCTGTCAGTGTTGGCTACAGGCCTGTCAGTGTTGGCTACAGGCCTGTCAGTGTTGGCTACAGGCCTGTCAGTGTTGGCTACAGGCCTGTCAGTGTTGGCTACAGGCCTGTCAGTGTTGGCTACAGGCCTGTCAGTGTTGGCTACAGGCCTGTCAGTGTTGGCTACAGGCCTGTCAGTGTTGGCTACAGGCCTGTCAGTGTTGGCTACAGGCCTGTCAGTGTTGGCTACAGGCCTGTCAGTGTTGGCTACAGGCCTGTCAGTGTTGGCTACAGGCCTGTCAGTGTTGGCTACAGGCCTGTCAGTGTTGGCTACAGGCCTGTCAGTGTTGGCTACAGGCCTGTCAGTGTTGGCTACAGGCCTGTCAGTGTTGGCTACAGGCCTGTCAATGTTGGCTACAGGCCTGTCAATGTTGGCTACAGGCCTGTCAATGAAACACATTTTAAATTAAGTAATTGTCAGAACACCTATCTTTCATATTTTGAACATACAAACCAGGATGATGCAACGTGCATACTAATATAACCCTTGACCATAAGACATAAGCAAGACGAGACTCGAAAATTGACCAACTGCATAGCTACAAACTTCATGGCATGTGATTGGTTCAATTTCAAGTCAAATTTCTAATGAAGTTAACACAATGAATTGAAGAAACGTTACCCACCCGCGCAGTGGAATGAGTATCCCGATTGATTGATTGGCCAATCAGGATACAGCTGTGTCGTTATCAGTGCGACAGTGGCAAACTAATGTTTACATAGTCACGGGCCAGCCCCTAAAATTTTCAGGCGTCAAGGTTAAACCGTAGCAACCAACATAGGTGTGGGGCTGAGGACAATAGAGAAAAGAAAGATTGCAAAATACGGATATAAGAGAAAATTCTACGAGAACATTTAACAACAGTGCATAGTTTACCTTTTGAGGACCCTGGCCAGGACATTGTTAGGGTCTCCGCTTTTGCAGCACAGGTTGTCTAAACGCACTTGAAAATGTGCACGTGATCATTCATACTCGTACATATATTTCAAAAAGTCGAGAAAATTTGTAAAGCGTACTAATTTATTGGATTTTTAAATTCAATAAAGCAGTTTTGCGAATGTAATATTACTCCAGAGGCTCCTGTCTGGCAAGGGATAACGGAGACAACATTCGCTTTATTTTTTTGTGGAAACTGAGAAAATTAATAACCTGACAGATAACATCAATTGCTGCACATTTCCTGATTTTCGAAAAATATATAGATATTTTCATATTTAGGGGCCCCACCCTTGAAGGAGGGCATTGATGACATTCAAGAGGCTACCCTTTTTGTATATTTATTGACAAATTCTAAAGGGGCCACACACGGAGAGAGGGCCTAATGTTGGAATCGATTACCTCCATTTTGCTGTTCTTTGTGAAATCGCGCAACTGGCTTTCATGTTGAAGGTCACTTTCTGCATCGTTTTGGGACTACAAGACGGCAGAATGAACTGTCACTCGTTTTCCAAGCTTAATGATGTTTAGCCTTTCATATTAAGGTGTCCCATTTCAGACGAGACCCTCTCTCGGTACAGCAATTCAGGGGAAATGTCCCTTTGTCCTTCTACACATGTAAGTCTGGCACTGCCAAGTATTCATCAGGGTATTTGAGATTCCAAATTCATCAAAAAATACAAAACATTCGTGCCCAGCACAGCAGTATCAAGACATTTGACCCAAACAACCAAAAAGTGTGAACAAAACACAAAAGGATTGACCGCCATCGAAAGGGTGGAATTTTGAAGAACGTGAAGACCACTACTTGTGAATTACACAAAAGGACTATTTTCGATGGTTAGTTATAAAATAATGTTACTGTTTCCCATAGTATCACACGAATAGTATCCATTTTGAAGATGGTTACCATGCGCACACTCAGCTTAAAATATAGGGGCTCAAATTTTTGAGAATGTGGACCTTTTACTAAAAACCGAGGACTAAGAAGAAAAATGGGGTACTACGATCAGAGCTATGACTTGAGCATTTCCGCCGAATTCCTGCTTTTTTTTGCCTTTTTAGTGGACTTTGTCTCGTTTTTCTCAGACTTTTTGTTTCTCCGAGGCGGAGTTTTTGCCCACTTCACCAAATGGGGGGAGGGGCTCATCCGAGACCCCCGAGTCCCCCCATGGGTGCGTGCATGCTTACTATGATTTTTTTGTAAGGAATTTCCACGTGTGGAAAAACACTGCTGTCTATGCTACTATTTCTGATGACCACGTACATGAAAGGGGGTACTCAAAGAACTCTCGCAATCATAAACCATGATATCAGCGTTTTTTGTCAGTGAAGTTCAAATTTACCTCGTGAACCGTTATAGGTACATGTACCTCTGAAATGAGTAAAAATACACTTTAATACAAATGCCCCATCTCCCATGTTCCCCGGCCGGTTACTCGCCAAAACTCAGCGAGCACGCCTGCGGAAATTGCTTATAACATTTCGTTTTGATAAACAAATTCGTTGGTTTCTATTTTACTTGTTTATGTATCTACAAAAATCGATAGATTCATAGATGATTTTTCACAATTAGAAGCTAATCTTCTAAGAAATGACATTTCACTCGTTAAATATATTTATGCGAGAATATGGACTCGTCCCTCTTATACCCCCATCTTTCGGACTGGTCCAATAACCCCTTGTGTAGATTCGCATGCGGTCCTCCTGCACTCAAGGCACTAGGACATTCCATTTCCAGCCTCACTATTGGTTCGTTTGTATTACTGCCACGAGTTTGGTCAGCTCCTGGCTCCCATAGGCTGATGATTGTCACGTGTCATAGGGCTCCTTTATTTGTTCTCAAGAAAGTTATATTTCCTGCCATCTGTACTTCGCTTTGCAGCACTTAGGTTCGAGCTAATCTCTCTTCATTTTTTTGCATTCTCCGATCCCAGTTCCTACGTTCCCGGTAAGCATGTTTTTAGTCCTCCCTCCGCTCTGTCATGCCAGTTCATGGCCTTTCTCTGGGATCACCCTACGTCCGCTGGCTGGGCCATCTTGCCCTCAGCCATGCTCGGTCTCTTGACCTATTTAGCCTCGGGTTCGATCCCCGTCTTGTCAAGCCAATTCTTGGGCCTCTCGAGTACCACCCTAGCCCCCGGGACCCGATCCAATCTCTGTCTCCTCACCCGTGTCTATTCGTGTGACTTTTGACAAATTGGTGTCCTTTGGACTTTTTATTCGTCCTCCTGCCGCTTTCATGTCACTTCCTCAAAATGGCTCCCGGTACGTGTAACTCGATCTCACCCCACACATTTTTATCTTGTTCCCCTTATCTCGACTCAATCGTCTCCATACTTCTCCTATAATCGTTTATATCCCCATGTCCCTATAATTATGTTTCATTTTATTTTACCTCCTTTGTTATGAAGTATTAACCTTCAGTGGGCGGTACTACCCACCCATCTCTCCTGTCCACTTCAATGCCCGTGGGTTCCTCAATCACCCTCTCAGCGTTCGTTTCCCCTTCCGTTTCNCCCCCCCCTCCCCTTTTCTCCCGTCAGTCATATTTTTGCGTCTGTGATGCCCGTCACTGTATTCCTCACCTTTGGTGACCGTGTCACCTCTGGCACTGTGTGCCCCTAGTGTTGCGTCTGTGACACCTGGCACCGTGTGCCTCATTTATCGTGACTGTGTCACCTCTTCTGCACTGTGTGCCACTAGTGTTGCGTCTGTGACGCCTGGCACTGAGTGCCTCATTTATGTGTGACTGTGTCACCTCATCGGCACTGTGTGCCCCTAGTGTTGCGTCCGTGACGCCTGGCACTGTGTGCCTCACCCTTGGGTGACCGTGTCACCTCTTTGGCACTGTGTGCCACTAGTGTTGCGTCTGTGACGTCTAGCACTGTGTGCCTCATTTATGTGTGACTGTGTCACCTCTTTGGCACTGTGTGCCCCTAATGTTCCATCTGTACCCCCAGGCACTGTGTGCCTTCTGTTGGGCGCCTATTTCTCCTGTGGAGCCCTGTGTCCTTTCCCCTCCACCCCCTCATTAGTACTTCGTTGCACTGTGTGCCTTATCTTCCCCTCCCCATGACCCTTTTCAGTTTTTCTCCTCTCTCCCCTTGGGGATCCCTGTTTTTCTGTCCATGTACCTTGGGCCCTGGGTCCCCCTTTTCGGGCTTTCTCTACGTCTCTCCCCATGTACCCCCGTTTCCCACCTCTTCCTTGGGGTTCTGTTCTTACCTGTCCTTCCTTCCCCGCCACCTTTCTCCCTTATACACCCCACGTTTCCCTCGATTGTGTTCCACCTCTGGGGTTCGGCCACCCCTTCCCGGGGCAGTCGTTCCCCTTTTTTGCATCAGTCTCTCTGCCGCTCCGTTTTTTCTTTTTCAGATGCCTCGTCAGTCAGCTCGTCCATCCAACTCACCGTATTCTCGCCCTTCACCGGCACACACTCGCTCCTCTCCATCGTCTGCGACGTCCTCGACTCCGCCCTCTGCACCAACGCCGGACGTTTCCACCATAGTCTCGTCGGTCATCCAGCAACTTCGCCAGGATATATCTCTCCTCTCCGTGCCGCCGTCGGTCTCAGCACCCCTGCCAGCTGCTCCGTCGGTCATCCCTGTGCAGCCTCCACCGCTGCCTCTGCCTTCAACCATCCATCCGCCGGCCAACGACCAGCCGTTCCCCATCACTCTTCCCGCGGTCTCGGCTACCGACATTTTACCGTTAGGTTTTAATGTTGATGATAAGGTCCGCGGCATGATTGTTACGAATCAATTTGTTGATTTTTATTCCCTACTTCGCCCTCAACATCCATCTTCCTCGACATTATCTCTCACCGTACAAGAAGGCCAACAGATCCTTACTTCAACTCCGAAGTCAAAATCCCTCCAGTCCTGTCACGAGTGGTGCATGGCATTTCTCGTTTACATGAGCATTTATACTACCGCCCACCCCCACCAGTCCCCCCACCTTTGCAAATACGCCCACACTATCCTTACCTTCATCTCCACCTTTGGTTTTCACCATGCCATGTACTACGACCAGCAGTTCCGCAAACTCCGCGCCCGGTTCCCTTCCCACGCCCCTTGGCACTCCATCAATCAGGAGCTGTGGGTTCAGACCTCCCTCAGGTCCCACCAATCCCCCTCCCCCCAAACCACCTCTCCTCATCGCACCCCTGGCTACTGCTGGTCCTACAACTCCCACACCTGCCCTAAGCCCCCCACTCAGTGTCCCTACCTCCATGTCTGCTCCTCCTGCAATGGAAAGCACCCGTCTAAGTCTTGTCGCAGGCAGCCCTCCACGCCTGCTTCTACCCCTCCTCCTCCCGTTAAGGGCAGACGAATTTAATCTTCCGTCCCCCAACCCCTCCTCTCCTCCGTTTTCCCCATTCTTGCCTCAACCTCCCTTCCCTCCCCGTTTTCAGTATTGCCTGCACCTTGTCCTACCATTGCCCTTCGGTGTCAGTATTGCCTGCACCTTTTTTCTCCTCTATCCCCTGCCTTCTCCCATCCCTCCCCCATCCCCTCCCTCTGGCATTAGTATTGCCGGTTATATTTTAGGGTATTTCTTCTTAGCTTTTCTGTTGTTGTAATACCTTCCGTGAGTGTTTTTAGTTTCCCCACGTTGTTCCTAGTTTGTACTCACCGTCATTCGGCTTTCAGCCTATGTTATTGTTCAGTTTACCCACTTCTCCCAGTCATCTGTTAGCCATATTTTATCATTGCTTCTCTCCGTCCTTGTTAGTCACTTTGTACTATTTCTCCAGTTTACTTAGGGTTAGTTTCTTTCTCAGTTAATTAATACTGTTATTTTGTTTATATCGTCACCTTGGTACTTCAGTTCCTGTTAGCCTCTCTTTTTTATTATCTTAGGTACTTTCTCTTATGTTTCGGGCTTGCCCTTCATCGCCTCTGTAACATTTTCAGTTCGTGCTGTTGTTCGTTTACGGGGTCATTATTTACCTCTTTCCTTATCTTACTTATGGTACTTTCATTTCACTCCGCGTACTTGTTTTTCCTATTTACCACTTTGTCTTATTGTTTTGTTCAGTCTTCCATGCATTACGTTTGTATTTTTAGCCTTACTTTAGTTCAGTTCGTTACTGCCACGACACCAGGGTGAGTTCACACCCGGCAGCTGTTGCAGCACTTGGGTAAACGTACCTCCCCCTCCAGCCTTGGCCCCTGGAGTTAGGGTTTGGTATCCGGCTGCCAGCCTCTGTAAGTATGCGAATCTACACAATGCCTCCTTTTCCTCCCTTTTCTTTTGGTGCGTCCCTGCGGATGGGCATGAGATGTCTTCAACATCTCTCGTGGCCCTTTTTATTGCCCATCTTTCCAGAGATTATTATTTTATCTTTATGTTATTTGTACACTCATATTTCTGTACCTTATCAGTCATAATAAATGACCTTATATCGCCTATACACGGTCTCCTTTGTATCTCTGGAAACGGAGCTTGCGACGCACCTATTATTTTCGGGACATATTCCGAGCATAAATGATTATATTTCAGTGAATTTAATTGCAGCCTGAAGTTGGAAATCTCTGTAATCCGATCCCCAAATAGTAAAGTACACTTAGGAGATTTTTGCCTATCTAAAATAACTCTTAAAGACATTGATGAAATTCAGACTCACAAACCGTAGATCGAAAAAAGTTTTAAAAGTCCTTAAAAAAATAAAATTAAACTAATGCTTAGAAAGGTCGTCTTTGCACTTCCTTGGTGTTTTTATTTTCTCATAGTATTGGGGAATGGATTTTTGTTCTTCAAAACTGAATTGTTTGCTTGCCTGATTCCCATGCACGTCATGACTGACGCACCCACGTTGAAAATAAGATATAACCATGCAGTAGGTCTGTGCAGAATCTCAGGGATCCATGGGAACTGAACTTCCAGACGTTGAACTGTGTACATTTTTGGGAAACACTCTGTATCAATTTCCCCAACCACCAGAAACTGGACTGCCAGTCGTGTTTGAACGATAGATTTTGAAACAGACCCAAAGGCACTATACCAGGGACCTCGGTACATCACCTTTTCAAAAAACTTCTTTAAAGAATGATCATAATAAAATAATTCCCAATACTGGATCACAATAAAATGAATCTTGACCTTAGAGCCAATGCAGACGACCGGTACGAGCTGCCTGTCTCAAGTGAATCACAGCTGAGCTGACCAGCAACTAGCTTTAGTTCATCCGCAATTTCTTGTATTTTCACATTGTTAGATCTCAGCTATAGCTACTTGAGGCAGCTCTTAGCTACCGGTTAGTTTACTGGTCCTAGGCATAGTCTTACTCTCCATGTC
This sequence comes from Phoronis australis, assembly GCA_002633005.1. Classification (NCBI taxonomy): domain Eukaryota; kingdom Metazoa; phylum Phoronida; family Phoronidae; genus Phoronis; species Phoronis australis. The sequence goes on along the minus strand of NMRA01000063.1, from coordinate 306,263 downwards.
ATGCTATAAACATTCCCACTAAATAAAATTGGTCCTAACCCCAATGGTCAAGGTAAACGGTGGGGTTTGGAAAATTGAACTAGACCGTATTTATCCACCTTGGCTGAGTCGCGCTTGCCTCACGATCAAAGGGATGCCGCCAAGTAGGCAATGACCATCGCCTCTGTTGGCCCGAACCAGAGGCGATGCAGTGGCTATAGGCGCTCTGTACGCCGGAAGCTTTTCGGCGAATTATACCTCGCACCGACTAAACCATCAAAGTCACGTTGTTATAAATACTTTTTACGCATAGAGGAACACCTTAGGAAGTTGTCGATGTGTTTAATTCCTTCCAACTCGAACAAAAACTCCCGTTATGAAACTTTTTCTTCGAGCAGTCCCTATTTCAGTTCCCAAAATCGTGAAATCAACATTTTCATTTTTTTAACCAGGCCGAAGGTCAGAAGTTGCGGACCTACCGGCGAACTTTGAAAGCTGAAGTTCAAGAGTTCAAGTTTTCCTACTGACGATCGCGATTCAGCGACGCATCAGTCGGCAAGTTTTCGCCCTGTGATGAGCACAATTTTTTGAAAAATTATCGTAATTTAACAACGGAAGTTGATAGCAATGCACCACAATTTCGTAGAAAGACTGTCATAGGCTGTAAATACGTCACAGAGTGTAAATTTGATGAATCCTAGCTTCCGATTTTACCCGTTTGGGAAACCGGGTTTCAACTGCCGTAGGCTACAATGAGCGTCGACTCCCCTCCCCGTGAAATTTTTCTAAGCGGTTATTAGAGCCAATACAGTATACAGCTTTCCACCAAGGCTAGGTGATGCTACAACATTATTCTTTGTTGCATTAGTAACTGGTCTTGGCTAATTATCATTTTATGGGCTGGTCATCCATTCAACTAAAAGTAGTCCCAGAGGTGGCTTATCAGCCAATTATTCACGCATGCTGACTCACAATAGAAGCCTGATAAGAGTGAAGGTGGATAAATGCAGTGTTCCTACAGTTTCTTGTGGTAGTGGATGTGTTCACAACATGTTGATTCACGGTCATTCAACTCTTGATGGCTGTATCCCTGGGATGGTCCTCCACCTCGGGCAGACGTGGGAGATTCGCTACAAATATGGTGGCATTGGGAGCATGGGGGCGGGGAGAGGGATGGTGGCCGAGCTGGTGGCGATGGGAAGGGGGGTAGTTTGGCGATGGTTTGTGACCCCCCAATAATTTTTGAGTTCCTATGGGCCTGATAGTCAAGCTCTTTTGTCTGCTTTCATCTGATGCTCAAGTAATCCAGCAATTATGTTGTAAACAGCGCACCTGATGCTAACTGATATTTAAAAATACTATTTGCAAACGACTTTCATAGCCCGCTAGCTAATCCAGATATATCTGCTCTTAAATATGTGTATTTTGCCCTTAAAAGACTGAGAACAACTCTTAAATGGGTTGACTGCTTGTGCAAATGTGCCTGATTAATTGTTTGTTTATTGCACTTTGGGCCAGAGGCCTTCAATACAAATAAATGTATTGATATTGATAGACTTTCAACAAATGTTGTGAAGGCGAAGGCAACCTTTTTCCATGTGATTTTGAGCTAAAATAAGGTTGGTTGGTTATCCTAGACATATTTTCCACTTAATTACAGCTTTTCGTAATTTTATTAATTATTCGTCCGCTTTTCCGGAAGTGACGTTTTAGGAGGCAAGCGCTTCCCGCCAATTTCTTTTCACATAGTCTGACTGTGAGAGCTGCCGAGTCAGTCATTGTTCTACCTCGGTTGTGTTAAGTTCCGTCGTCGTTCGCTTTCATTTACTAGTCAGTCAACATGCCACACTGTTGCTGCGTACCGGGATGTAGTAATTATCGGCTCACGCGCGCTTTGGGAGTGCCTTTGCATCGCTTTCCGATGGATGACACACTTCGCCGTACTTGGCTCGTTCGTGTGAAGAACGCAGCGTTACCCGTCCACGCAACGTACAAAGCAGTGGAGAATTACCGTGTGTGTGGCAAGCACTTTCTGCCGTCCGATTACGAAAGGGATTTGTACGCTGAACTGATGAAGGTCCCCGCGAAACAACGCTTGAAGAAGGATGCCATTCCGTCTGTGTTGATTCCCGGCAGTGCCCCGTCGCCACCCCCGAGAAGTGCGTTTTTGAAGCGAGAAGCCTCGCGAGCTGTGGCCAGTACAGTGACTGGAGCCAGTGGAGGCACTTCATCTACTGTCACCCGTGCCTCCGAACGTACCCCAGAGCGTGGGAGTGATTACAGGCCCAGTTCGACACCCAGTGAAGAGGACAGTTCGTCGTCCAGTGAACAGATCAGTGAGCCAAACTTTGATAAGTTTATCAAAGTGTTGGAGCTATTTAGAAGGTGCCAGGTGTGTGGCGAGGGAGTCACACGACACGGTGTAAGAAGTTTGGGTGCTCAGGTCACAATCCAGTGGGAGTGTGTCGCAGGACACTCTGGCAAGTGGGACAGTTGTTCCTCTGTCCGTTGTATGCCGGAGGTCCACTTAACCATGTCCAGTAGTGGCTTGGCCTCGTCGAACTCTGAACAGCATAAGCATTCCATTGAGGTAGGCATAACAACGCACACAGTGCATTTGCACCAAGATGTGTCACCACGTCAGTAGCTGCCTCGTTTCTCTCAACAGCTGCCTGTGCCTGTGCGTACTCTGCCTCATTATACTCGGGCTCAAACATGTACCCACCCACTGAATGTCCGTGAAAAAATTCCTCGTCACCACTGCTGTGAACAAGGTCTCCGTCACTCACACTACTGTCACTGTGATACGGGTCACCGACTCCAGCCATTTTCAGCTTACAACACACTAAACAATCCCTAAATCCAACGTAGTTGATTTCACTACTAACCTATCTTGCCGCAGAATACTCGCCGATGGAAAGTGGTGGCGACAATTGTTGAAAAAGAGCACAAAACAAAAGTAGAATAGAACAGATTCGCACGGTAAAGTCAATGCAAAACCAAGTGGCGGGAAACGCTTGCCTCCTAAAACGTCACTTCCGTAGTAGCGGACGAGTAATTTATAAAATTACGAAAAGCTGTAATTAAGTGGAAAGTATGTCTAGGATAACCAACCAACCTTATTTTAGCTCAAAATGACATGGAAAAAGGTTGCCTTCGCCTTTAACCACAGTATTGTGAACCAACACAGAAGGCATGCTTGACAAGTTTAATTGAGCCCGATTCTAGATTAGATCGTGATCGAGGAAATTTTTACTCAAGGAGAATGGTATGTAATGAAGCAGATGACCCCATCAATCTTCAGTTTATTTTATAGAATTAACCAACGGAAATGTCAGCCCTACCTGCCATGAAACCACTGAGCGCACTAGACTTTCCCTTCGAGGCTAGCACATCGTAATTATGCAGCCATGGATCTTCCAGGGCCTGTCTCAATGTTCCCCTGAAAATTGAGTGAAAGATAAATTCTTCAGGCAATGGCACAGTATAGTGAACAAATGAAATTCATTGCATCTCGTTTCTCAACAAAAAATCTCGCGATCTTTTGTTAGAGCCCGCACGTTATATCAACCAATTATGTCCCCCTGATTGCGTCCCTTGGTCAACAAAGATTGCAATATTACTTTTCACAAGGAATTCCATCAGAAGTCAAACATATTGAAAAATCACCAATTTTAGTCCACAATTCTTTCATTTATTTCAGCCAGTATTTTATTGCCCTGAAGTCATCGCATATGCGGTAGTGTGGCTCCACACAAAATAAACTAGATGAAGGATTCTGTCTAGCACAGTCTGTTTACAAATCTATTAATAAAGTACACACAGGTGCAGTACTGTTCAAGTTTCTAACTTTGTCACCGCTAAACAACCCTCACTTGTTCCTTTCCCATGTGGAATGAAGTGGAAGTAATCCTGTAATTTTTTCGCTAACATTTTAATCAGAAACATTTTTTGCACAGTGACATGATTTACCTTGTATTCTGAATCTCACCAAAATCTGCCTAGGTTAATACAGAGAAATTTTATTCATGATGAATTACCAAGGTTTGTTTACTTTTAGAGTGGTGAAGTGTCAATTCTTGTCAACGGGAATGACAAAATACTAGTATTCTGGGAGGCAGCACGAATACTTAGGGAACAGTATAAATCGGTAAATAAAACAACAAGAATGGATCAACTGAAATTTGAAATTTTCGGATGTAACAACTTCCTTTATCACTGTTTTTGTTGATAAAGGAAGTTGTTACATCCGAAAATTTCAAATTTCAGTTGATCCATTCTTGTTGTTTTATTTACCGATTTATATTCTTCATTTCTTGAAACAATAGTATCCTTGGGAGGATCTGGATCGCCTTATTTAGTTTCAGATATATATTTTCTAGGGAACAGTAGAATTATTCGCATTAATTTTTTTCCTGAAATATTTCTGGGATATTAAACAACATGGGAACTCAACTAATAAACGTTTTGAGCACTTGCAGCAAAGTAACAAGCCTTTGCTAAGAAAGATTACAGACCAAGTTGTATTTCTCCCACTGAGTCCATGAGGGCAGTGATAGTTGGTTTATTAATGTAACCCAATAAACAGGCTCGGGCAAGACCTGCTGATGTCAGGCAAGGCCTGCTGATGTCAGGCAAGACCTGCTAATGTCACCTGCTGTCAGGCAAGACCTGCTGACGTCAGGCAAGACCTGCTGACGCCAGGCAAGACCTGCTGACGCCAGGCAAGACCTGCTGACGCCAGGCAAGACCTGCTGACGCCAGGCAAGACCTGCTGACGCCAGGCAAGACCTGCTGACGCCAGGCAAGACCTGCTGACGCCAGGCAAGACCTGCTGACGTCAGGCAAGACCTGCTGATGTCAGCCGTGATGGGGAAATACATAGAATTATACTTACAATAGCGACATTCAGAAAAAAACAATTCATCTTTTAGTAAGATCATATGAAAAAGTTCAAAAGTTTGGGTAAGTTTGTTGACTGAGTGGTGCATTGCAGGCTCGAGTTGTTAATTCAAACTCTTGAGAACCACTGATCTGTAAGCTTAAACTAACTGGAATATGGTCCAATTCATTGAATTCTGCAGGACCAGCTGTGTTTCTTGTTTGAAAAATGGTTTCCAGGCAGGAACAAGCTTGTAGTGTATTTGGTTAAATTCACATATACATAAGCCATAAAAACACAAAGCCTGGCAATTCCATGGCCTCACCTCACGTTTTCATCCATTCGAGCTGCATTGTAGAGAATTTCCAGCACATATTTGGACATTTCAAACTGATCTTTATCAGTTACCGACAACAAGACTCTTCTCAAGTCCTCTACAGAAGGTTGACAAGTCAGCCATATCTCAAGAGCAGATGTCCTGACAGAGCTGTCAAATGTTCTTCGTGTTTGGTGGTATATCCTGCTCAGCATGGCTTTCACCTGTTGAGAGAATATTGTCATTTAATAAAACATCATGAGTAATTATGCATAAGGCCAAATAAAACAAAGTTGGTTCTGGTCTTTACTGACTCAGCTTGCTACCTTTGCTCACTAACTAAACATTTGGCCTCAATACCAATTCAGGCCACTCAATAACTCAATATTTGTCACTAAACATCTGGACTCATCAATTTCATGCACTTCTTGAAAAGCAACCTAATATAAAAGTCACCAAGGTTTGAAACACTATGGTTTGGCAAGCAATGAGTAAAAAATAAATACTTTTAGGCTCGTCTCTGGTAGACTTTCTTTTTTGAAGTGAGCAACTAAACAATACTACACCAGTGACTGGCTTTTTAAAAAACAGAGACCAGAACAAATTATGCTTTTTGATCTTATGTACACTTAATAATTCAACATCTGTCACTAATACCAATTCAGGCCACTCAATAACTCAATATTTGTCACTAACACCGATTCATGACTGAGTGTATGTCTTCAGGTTAGTGTACATCTGCATGCATGTACCATATACTCATACAAGCTCTCCCTGAAAGAAAGTACATATTATATTGTTGTGATGGACCGTCTGCATGAAAACAATCGTACGTTGACACCCTGACCGATGGAAATAGGGCAACTCTACTGATTTGTGCACTTCACAATCTGCCGGTTTAGATCAAAGACACCATGCTGTTGAGGTTAATTAAATCGCTTCAGGCTGCTGCTTATATAGTTCTCTAGATAATGAGACCCATCATAAACACATTGGGGGCAACAAAAGTACTCTTAAATTTTCCTTTTGAAAGTTTGTAAACAGCAATTTGAATAGTTCGTGAAAAGCACATGTGAATTTTGAAAACTGGACAAGAAATGTGACTTTCACAACCTAAAATGTTTGTTTAATGTTGCAATAATATATTCCTCATTAATTCTGCTGGGTATGCAACATAATTGGGCCAATTCAAAAACCACCAGGCAGCAACTGGATTTTGAGGGTAAGCCAAATGTCAATGTAGAATTCTTGGCATGTGGAGTAGGCAAACGGCCAACTGTGGATGGTCAGAAACTACAAGTCCTTCCACTTGATTACTCTTTCTTGTACTTTGATCTGACAGTATTAAGATAAAAGTTGCCTGAAGAATTAAGACATTTGATTTAATTTTTCGCCCTTTTTGTGGGCAGGGTTCACATTTGAATTCCTCATAAAAATTTGAGTTAAAAGACTTTCCCCTCACAAAAATTGGCCATATTCTAAGGGAGATAGCTGTAATTCAGATCAGCTGATTTGATTGTCTGTCCAGTATTGCCACGCACATTGCTATATGTGAAAGAAACATTTTCAAAATGAAAATGCATTAAAGTACACATTCTAGTGACAAGAGGGGAAATTAATTTGAGTTGAATTTTAGTGAAAACAAATGCTACGATTTGTTTTGAAACTTGACAATGGTCTGCTTTGCACAGCAAACTAAGAAGTTAGTTTCTGGTTTCTCTGCGTGTGTGTGTGGTGTGTATGTGTGGTGTGTGTGTGTGTGTGTGGTNTGTGTGGTGTGTGTGTGTGGTGTGTGTGTGGTGTGTGTGTGTGCGTGTAGCTGCATGTAACGTGTTCTGAGTATGTTTTCTTCAAAAGTTAACCATTTCTAACTGAGAGTAGACAAAAAAGTTCAGACTTCAACGACTCAAAAATACTACCTCCCGATTATTATGCAGCAAGCATTTGACAACTGCGATTATTCAGCCAGTGAACCTTCTTATTCACGGAATGGAAGTAGTCCCACTCACTGGTCAGACGTAATTCCTCACCTGACGACAAGACTACAGCCTGTTCAGATCAGTAACAATTGAATGTTCAGTGTAAACTGCCTCAAGCCTTAAGCCCATTTCACACTGAATAAAAATAGATTCATGACGAAGTCACAATTAATTCCATTTTTAAACAGTAAACATACCATAAACGTTCGGGTAACACCCATGTTCAGTTAACCGCCCATCCCCTACTGTAGGTGGATTTTTGATTTAACTGCGCCCACTGCTCGGTTAACCGCCCCTCTGCGATTTTTGAAGAATTCCAGTAAAGCGCCCATCTCTCGCTTAAGCGCCCATACGCGACTTTTGAAAATTGATGATTATGCGCCCAGTGCTACGAAAATGTGTGATTACCCATTATTAGATAAAAATCGATGATAACAAAGAGGGCAAAGACAGCGTCGGAGACGGTGGCTTGGCAATGTGAATTATAATGCAAGTAACAAATTATTGTCCTGGGTCATGGATTTGCTTCAAAATGTAATACCTTGAAAGCTTTGTCACTTTATTTTCTTCCCTTTTTCGCAAAACTAAGAACCCCGCCGGCTTCAATACATACGATTTCAGCGATGCCGTCTGCCGCGCTAAGTATCTGTCTGCAGTGCTCTAGATAAAACACATATTCGAAAAAATAAAGCCAGAGAAACGTTACAGTGGTCTTGCCAACACTTCAAATTCACTTTAAGTTGGAAGTTCTCGGATTTTCAAGAATTCCCATAACTCACGGAAAGGTGTCAGATTCTCCCTATTTTGACGAATGTAATTGCTGGGTTATCCAGGCTGTCCGTCTTTCGAGTACTAGTAAGGACGCGTTGCCGGTTAGATCTCGTCAGTAGTCGCATACCAAACCAGGCATGCGTTCAGTAATGCTAGGACCTGCGCTAGGACCCAGCGAAAATGTAGCCAAAATCACGTGTTCCCACTTAAAGTGCACGGCAATATCGCACGTAATCTCGTGAGGTCATGCTTTTTAGCGAGGTCCTAGCGTTACTGAACAAGAGACAGGGGTGCCGATTACCCGAATAGTTGGGGCTATATCTTCGAATTATTTTACCGACACCGTGCGTGTACGAACTAATTTTCCCACGGACTGCAGCCAAAGTTATTAGTAATTTTTAAAATAAAATCTTAAGCAAATAATTGTTCTTGAGTACTGCTGTTGCGGTAACCATGTTTTGGTTGACAACTGCGTCGAGGGTATCCGCTTGTCTGCGATTTTTGTCGTCATTGCGTACCGTAGCATGTTTCACGCTACGGGAAGTGAGTGGCCCCGGGCGTTCGGGATAAGACAGCCGCCTGTAAACCATACGTAATTAATTCATTGAGTCACGGAGTCCAGAACATGAGCATCGCAAGCCCCCAAATCAAATCTGAATTAGGTTTTCAAACTTATATTACAACTAATTTTAAACTGCTCTTTGGCTCAGAACTTGGACAGCTAGCAGTCGGGACTGTAGCCGTAAATGCTATGACCTCTGGGCACTAATCAAACAGGAAAAATCGGTCAGCGCGCGTGACCACAACTGAGTTAAAATGGACATGTTCACCAATGTCTGCGAAGTATAGTGAAATGAAGAGAATTCGCAATAATCGTTCTCATCTGAGGTGCTGAATTATGCAGTACGCTGTCTATGCAAACGTTCGGAATTTGACCACAGTCCACAAATTCGAAACAGTGTGTTAGTTAGAGTGCGCATTTCGTGACGATAAAGCTCTTTGCAAAGTGTTACGAGTTCCCACTACGTACATGTGAGGACTAAGATCATGAGGTAAGATTAACTGCCCAGGGCGGTTGTCTGTCGTAATAAGCGCCCATGTTCGGGTAATTGCCCACCCGCGATTTCTTGAAATTTTACGTTTAAGCGCCCATGTCTGGTTAACTGCCCACCCCCGAATTTTTGGGTTCGCCAATTTAACCGCCCAGGGAGTTAACCCGAATGTTTACGGTAATTAAATTAATAAAAACAAGATATTAATAAAAAATTTGACAACAAACAAAATCAAAGTCATAGGAGACATCTTGAAAAAATACTGAATTTACTGTGTGTAATGAAACATTCTTTGAAACTGAGAAACTGACCTGTGATGAATAATGCTTCTCTCCTAAATTTTTTAGACCTTTCAGGGCTGCTGATGAGACAGAGTAAACATCCGATTCCTCAGCAAATTTCATCAATATCGGCAACATGTCAGATAGTCGTGCATTGGCCAATGACCGCAAGGTTACCACTTTACACAATGTGTCCTCACAGGAGTTCAAAGTCTTAAGCAATGAATTCTGAATTTTTTCAACAATCGTCTTATTGTCTTTAAACGAGTCTTTCAGCTTTGCCTGCTGCAAGTTGTATGTATGTAACACTGCGCCCAACGCCAAGCTAACAGAGGCTCGGAGGGATTCTATTCCCAAATTCTTTTCATAGAGACCCTGGAATAAAATAAGTGTATATCTAACTTTCAGAGTATTAGAAAAATAAAATAGTTAGGCCAAAGAATCTGAGAAATATTTTATGAAAATGAAAATGTACGGAAGGAGGAAGAGACTCAAAAGCAATGGTACATTCCTTATGATGCAAATGTTAAGTAACACAATAATTAAAGTATTTCTAATTTCAAAATTTCACCAAACCATGAAATAAATTTGTGGTCGCTTCAAGAAACAAAGAGACAAATGCAAGTTTAGCTTCAGTGCATAGTGTTGAAACCACTGACAAGAATACAGTATTTGTAGCCCAGTAAGAGTATTTTTATAAAAAATGTGACAAAATCAAGCATTCTGCAGCCTACCAGCAAGTCCTCCAGCAGTGCTTCAGTTGGGTGACTAGAGTATGCCACAGCCAAAAGATAGCGCTCCGCCAGGTCCGTCTGGTACGAGTCATCAAATTTGACTATGTCCATGAGGGCTTGCTGGGCTGCTGGAGTCTGGGCCGCCACAGCTAAGTCTAATAACTGTGGACTGAAAGGACAAAAATGGAAACTGAAGTCAATTCAAAAACAATTAAAAAAGACAAACTAGCCTATCGTCCTCAGAATTTACATGGTACGTACCCCAAAGTAAGCCTACAGTTTAACAGCACATGGTACGTACCCCAAAGTAAACCTACAGTTTAACAGCACATGGTACATACCCCAAAGTAAGCCTACAGTTTAACAGCACATGATACATAGGCGGATTTAGGGGGGGGGCCCAGGGGGCCCGGGCCCCCCCCCCTTGGCTGCCGCAAAAAAAATAAAACAGTAAGAGCGTAGGGAAATGGTGAGTTTATTAATTAACCCCGGGGGGGCTCCAATTTCAAGTGTCAAATTCGGAACACGGCGCGTTCGTAACGGAACTATGGCTAAGTATAGAATCTCCCGCGATATCCTAGGCGACCGGCAGCGGCGCTGTGCACTACGACTCCGTTTCCGTCGTCTGCTCCACTGTGCATTGAAGACAATTTACTTCATTTTTTAAAGAAAATGGAACCTGAGTGGCGATGAAAAAACAGAAGCTGCTGGTAAGATGTGAATTTTAATCGAAGCCTTAGTGAATCACTCAGAAACTCGCAATACTCTCTTTGTCAAACCTTATCTTAAGACGGTTTCCAAAGCAATCCCGTCATTATTGCCAACACGAAAAATGGATTTGGTCTTTTGGGCATTTGAAGACTATTTCAAATACATAAAATTTGTTAAGAATTGATGGCACAAAATATAAAACGTGTAATAAGCATTACAAAAAGAAGTTGGTTACGTGCGCAAACGCTGTGGCCCATAAACAAGTAAGTCTTTCAGTAGAGGAGTTGTAGTTAAATCGTGGTGGTGTAGTGGTAACGTACGCGTGCTCAACTGGCTAGGTCGTGAGTTCGAGTCTTTGACGCTTGCATTTTTTTCCTGTTTGACACGTTCTCCGTGTTTTTTTTGCCTTTTTTTTTCTTGGATAATACTTCAGGAATCAAGGAAAATGCTTGATTTTTAGAGGTAAAAACAGAAAAATTTCCTGGGCGCCTCCCCCCATTCGGTGCTATGCGCATCTACAATCGTGGTTCAGTTTGCGCAAATGCTTCCAGCCGGACAAAATGTTGGGCCCCCCCTTGTGATATCCTAGATCCGCCACTGTGATAAATACCCCCAAGTAAGCCTACAGTTTAACAGCATATGAACGTGGAAATGAAACAAAGTTAGGGCTACAGGAAACAAAAACTGTAATGTAAGACTCCACATATTAGTCTGATTAAACATCATGTTTCTCACAACATGCACTTTCAGAAAAAAATAGCTAATCTGAAATATTTGTAAAAAGTAGATATGTGCAAGTATTATAATATTCAAAAGTGACTTACGAATAACGGAATTGATTGCATGTTATTCCTAGTTGTTTCAAATTCGTATCCTTGACAAGTGTGGACGTTACTCTCGATAAGTGTGTAATAGATACAAGATGATACTGACTAATGGTGTGGGTTGTTTGTTGCTGGGTACATCATGGTTCCTTGACTTGTGGATATGTGATTGTTCAATAAAATTCCTTTTCAAGTTTATTACTAAAGTCATGAAGTTACTTTAAAATTTACATGAAATAGTGGTTAACGCAAGTAGATTTTGTAATCATAGTAGTTTGCATTTTTGTTCCTTTACATTGTTTGTTTATATTGGTTTGGTTTTGTTGTAATCTAGTTACCTGTTTATTATTGAGAACTTGTGAAATAACTTTTGTTATAACTTGTTACATTTTCGCGCCTACCTTTGCCACTGCTGTGTGTTATTGTGCATTTACCGTAAACGTTCGGGTTAATGCCCTGGGCATTTAAATTGGCAAACCCAAAACATGGTGGGCGGTTAACCAGACATGGGCGCTTAAACGTGAAATTTCAAGAAATCCAGGGTGGGCGGTTAACTGAACATGAGCGCTTATTACGACAGACAACCGCCCTGGGCGGATAATCTTACCTCATGATCAGAGTACCACATGACACACGTACTCGGAACGCGTAGAACTTTTCACTGAAAGAGCTTTATCGTCAAGTCGCCAAATGTCCCTAAAAGTGTCATAACAGCGGACGATCCCAAGAAATGTCCTGTTGCCCACAGATTAGTCAATCACAATTAAATTTACAAAATTGGTGAGTAATAGCCCTGTGCCATCCTGCGATCTTATTAGAGCTGTAGTGCGCAGATGACCAGTAGGCCTAACAATAACTTGGATTGCAACTATTCTCACGAGATGACACTTGAGAAATGCACGCGTGCGAGCTTCACATGTTGCAGAGGTCACAGCAGAAATCAAATTTATGATGCTAGCTGTTAAGTTCCGAGTCAAAGACCAGTTTTAAAATTAATGATGTAATAAAAGTTTGAAAAACAAATTCATGTGTTTTTTATTTTTGGAATGTTTATGTTGGAGATTAGATTACCGGTAGATTAGATTAGTAGATTAGACTCTGTGACTCATTTTCAACGTATGGCTCTGCGGCTAGCTGTTTTATCTCGAGCGCCCGGCGTTGCCGACTTCCAATTGCGTGAAACATGCCACGCAAAGATGAGAATTGGGGGTAAGCGGACATGAGCCAGTCGTCAAGCAAAAGTTACCGCAATGGCATTACTCAAAAACAAGCATTTGCTTAAGATTTTATTTTAAAATTAGTAACACTATGACTGGGGATGAGTCTAGTGAGCGCGTACAGTAGAGTCCGAGGAAAAAATTACCAGTTCGTACACATATCTGTGTCGGTAAAAAACAATTCGTAGATGTAGCCCAATTCTTTGGGTAACCAGCATCCGTAGTTTGCGCGGCTATACAACTAAATTAGTGAAGAGCTTCAACCAGCAACGCTACCTTTCTGAGTCAGTGTTATGCAACCGAGACTCCGCACTCGGCATAACGAACTGCAGGTCGCATTGGCGACATGAAATTTGGACATGCGAGCCGAGATTATAGACGTCTTGTACCTGCCACCAGGAAATTCCAACTTACGCGAGCCGTTTTTATGGGGGGGGTAAAATTGGTAGGCCTACCTGGCAAACATAAAGCAACTCGAAAAACACATTTATTTTACACGCAATATGTACAGATTATCCTATTATACTATCACCTACGGCAATATCGCACTGCGGCACTGGTCGGTCCCGCGGTTTGCGCGCAATATGCCATCACTAGACTTGGAAATGCTGTCAAGTAATTTAACAGCCTCTTTCAATATGGTCTTGTTATATGTGGCAGCAGCTGGATTCAGCACGCGCGTACGTATGAGTCACATGTCAATCACATGTTGTTGTCAAGGTAACATGCACTCCAGAGTGTGGGAAATTACAAGCGTACCACTTCAGAGATCGCACATCAAAAGAAAACAGCGACAGCCCTACAACGGTAAAGGAATACACCGGCGCGACTGTACTTTTAAGCTGTTGTTACAAAAAACCCAGTGTTTTACGATATTCCTCCAGTCCAATGACCCAAAACAACGATGTCAAGACTGTTCCAATATTTCCCAGCTCCATGATCCCTGGACCCGATGTTCCATGCCCGTAGCTATCTGCGTGCACGTTATTACCGCTGTCTGTCCGAGATGCAATAAGCGAAAAACAAAATTTGACTTGCAGTTTTTTATTTCTTCAAGATGATACACAAACATCTAGAAACGTATTGCCAACCTTTGAATTCAGAAATCGAGAGACAGCAAAACGGCCAGCAGGGTACATTGTCCGTTTGGTTGCTACACATCCTCGATAACCTGGTAATTCCACTCATCAAAATAGGGAGAATTTGAAATCTTTCCGTGAGTTATGGAAATTCTTCAAAATACGAGAGCTTCCTACCAAAAGCAAATTGGAAGAGTTGGCAAAACCAGTGTCACATTGTCAGACGATTGACTGTGGGTTTCTTTAAAAGGTAGCTATGCTTTCAGATTGTGCGTAGATGGAGAGTGAATAATCAAATCCAGTAATTAATTTACTATATGATAACCCCTTATTAGACAAATGAAACCTATTGTAAATTAAGTAATCAACTACAAAGAGTAACTACGCTAGCGCCCTCTTTAAAGATTACTTTAATCAAACAACCAAAACGATCAAATGTCTTATCTGCTATCTGAGCTAGGACTCTCCACTTGTTGGATGTCTGTCCTGTTGGTGAATCTTCGAACTACACACACTGTATAGCGACAGTGTACTTGCTGGTCACCGTCTCTGGTGATGCAACACTTGCAGGCAATTTCTTCTTCCCGCTATTCTTCTTGCTGGTCACAGTCTCTGGCTGACGACGCAACACTTCAGGTAGTATCTTACTACCCACAATGCAAGTGACAAGCTCTTAGTTAACTTCCTGTTCGTTAACCCTTGCCCTTGCCAAGATCCTTTCTAGAACCTTCCACGAGATGGCTCTGTCGTACAATTGCTTCTGTACACCATAGCAAGTCTTTATGCTTCAACTACTATAGTGCATCTAATTATCTTGTTGATTTCAGCCCATAATATAACATTCTACTTATTTAGTGATTGGCTAACAAAAACCACATGATCATATCCACTCGTATTATTGGCTGTTACAATTTGTTCTCAGAATATTCTAGAATCTCTAGAGTACTTTGACCCCAGAACCCAAAGTTGTAAACACCATCTAAAAATAGATTTTGACGTTAAAATACATGTCAACAAGTCTGACCCCATGATATAAAAGTAAATATGTACAAATTTTGGGCAACTTAGAATGGATCTATTCTTACTAATTACTTAATCAATATTAATTCTGACTCACATTTCTCTGGCCCGATCTTTTTCGAATATAAGTTTTATCTAGTGCACTGCAGACAGAAACTCAGCGTGGCAGATCGCGTCCGTAAAAGCGGAGGCATAGAAGCCGGCGGGTTTCTTAAACTTTGCGAACATGGGAAGAAAATAAAGTGACAAAACGTTCAAGTATTATATTTTGAAGTAAATCCATGACCCAAGACAAGAATTAGTTACTTGTATTATAATTCACATTGCCAAACCGCCGGCTCGGAGGCCGTCGTTGCACTCTAGTTGTGATCATCGATCTAAAATTCGGGGAATCGCGCGTTTGCGTAGCACTGAGCACTAAATCTTCAATCTTTAAAAGTCGGGGATGGGCGCTTAACCGAGAGGTGGGCGCTTAACTGGAAATCTTAAAAAATCGCAGATGGGCGGTAAACCGAGCAATGGGCGGTTAAATCGAAAATCCACCTAAAGTAGGGGATGGGCAGTTAACTGAGCATGAGCATTAACTCGAACGTTTACGGTAGTTCTGTGTAATTACCGTAAATTGGCGGCAGAGGTAATGACGTGCACGCATTTAACTACGGGCATGGAACATCGGGTCCAGGGATCATCGAGCCGGGAAATATTGGAACAGACTTGACATTGTAGTTTTGGGTCCTTGGAAACACGTTTTTTTTTGTAACAACAGCTTAAAAGTACAAAGTCACGCCGGTGTACTCCTGTATGTAGGGATGTCGCTGTTCTCTTTTGATGTGTGATCTCTGAAGTGGTACTCACGCGTGCAAGTTCCCACACTCTGGAGGGCATGTTACCTTGAAAACAACATAATATTATGTGATTGACAGGTGACTCATATGTACGCGCGTGCTGAATACAGCCGCTGTCTTTTGTCACATAAAATAAGACCCATATTGAAAGAGGCTGTTAAATTATTTGACGGCATTTCCAAGTCTACTGACGGCATATTGCGTGCAAACAGCGTAACCGACCAGTGCCGCAGTGCGATATTGCCGTAGGAATCTGTACATATTGCGTATCAAATAAATGTGTTTTCGAGTTGCTTTATGTTTGCCAGGTAGGCCTATCTATTTTACCCAAAAAAAACGGCTCGCGTAGGTTGGAATTTCCCGGTGGCAGGTACAAGATGTCTATAATCTCGGCTCGCATTTCCAAATTTCATGTCGCCAATGCGACCTGCAGTTCGTTATGCCGAGCGCGGAGTCTCGGTTGCAAAACACTGACTCGGAAAGGACGCGTTGCTGGTTGAAGCTCTTCACTAATTTAGTCGTATAGCCGCGCAAACCACGGATGCCGGTTACCCGAAGAATTGGGGCTACATCTACAATTTTTTACCAATGCAGATACGTGTACAAACTGGTAATTTTTTTCCGCGGATTCTCCTGTACGCACTCACTAGACTCATCCCCAGTCATAATGTTAGTAATTTTAAAATAAAATCTTAAGCAAATGCTTGTTTTTGAGTAATGCCTTTGCAGTAACTTTTGATTGACCACTGGCTCATGTCCGCTTACCCCCGATTCTCATCTTCTTTGCGTGGCATGTTTGATGCAATTGGAAGTGGGCAACACCGCGCGGTCGAGATAAAATAGCTAGCCGCACCATATGTTGAAAATGACTCACAGAGTCTAATCTAATGTAATCTAATCTCCAACATAAACATCCCAAACTTTTATTACATCATTCATTTTAAAACTGGTCTTTGACTCGGAGTTTGACAGCAGGCACCATAAATTTGATGTCTGCTGTCACCTCTGCAACACGTGAAGCTCGCATCTGCACTAAACTGTCATCGCGTGAGAATAGTTGCAATCCAAGTTATTGTTACTGGTCGTCTGCGCACTACAGCTCCCATAAGATCGCAGGACAGCACAGGGCTATTACTCACCAATTTTTTTAAATTTAATTACGATTGACTAATCTGTGGGCAAGAGAACATTTCTTGGGATCGTCCACTGTTATGACACTTTTAGCGGCATTTGGCGACTTGACGATAAAGCTCTTTGTAGTTCTGCGCGTTCCGAGTACGTGTGTCGTGTAATACTCTGATCATGAGGTAAGATTAACCGCCCAGGGCGGTTGTGTGTCGTAATAAGCGCCCATGTTCAGTTAACCGCCCACCCTGGATTTCTTGAAATTTCACGTTTAAGCGCCCATGTCTGGTTAACTGCCCACCCCCGATTTTTGAGTTTGCCAATTTAACCGCCCAGGGCATTAACCCGAACGTTTACAGTATTCTTCTATACCAATCTTATCACTTCATCTTGTGTCTTTCCCACTGGCTCCAAAGATTCGGTGTTGCCAAAGCTTCCGTCAATGGGAACACTTAACTTCGGTCTTGAATCGAAGTTAACAGCGCAAGTTAACTCCAAAGTAAAGAGGCGGACTTAACAGGGAATCATCGACGCTTCACTACAAAGTTAACACTTAACTTCCATAACATCGAAGTTATAGGTCACTGGGTACTATTTGTTAATATTTTGGTTTAACAATTATTATTTTGGCAGTATAAGCATTCTGTATTAATTTATCTATGTATTTCCTGGATTCTATACATTAAAGAAATCACTGAACGTGTAGTGTATGCAAAACGAGTTCCCACAATGCCATACCACCTTCGTTTGGATCAGCTCTTAGCCTGCTCAAGAGACAAATTTTTTAATATGTCATTTTCTAGTACATCGTCATTGTCCAACATGGCAACTGCTGGCTACCTTGTGAAGTTGACATCCTAGTTTCCACCTGGGGAGAGTGAGGGTCCTTGCCATTTTTGATGACAAGCACTGCCAAAACAGCAAGGTCATCATTATTAGCGCCGGCTTGTGATAACTTCACTGATCAACACTGAAGGTGATGGGAACACTAACGCTTAACTTCGCAGTTACCCACAATTAACATCGAACCTAAGGTAGTAGCAAAGTTAACTGTATAGGAAAGGGTCTTTAGTGTCAATATCTCCTCCTTATTTGTTTTGGAAGCTCAGCATGATTTTATACTTATTTTATTTTCTTGTGTCCCTATGCAATTTCTGTTCTGGTGCAATTGGTTGCGAAAGAGCTGGCATCACAGGATGACGATGAATTCAGTGTCAATTACAGGATTTTATATTATTTTTACACAATTCCTTGCGATGAAGCCACTAAATAACCACAGCCTTGCTGTCATGTTCAAATGACTTGAGCAAAAAACATTCCTCATTATGTACCACTCTGCTGGAGTGTAAAAATCAAGGAATTTCCACTATGACAATCTAGTGTAGAATCACGCTCCATTAAACTTGTCCAGCAAGCCTTTTGTGTTGGTACACAATACTGTGGTTAAGCTGGTCAGAGCTTATAGTCACACAAAGGAATCAACAGGTGAAAGTTAAGTGTAATTTCTCTGAAATTTTTTTCCATTCGAAGCTTTTTCGTAAAAGTATTTCATACAAAACACATCTTCTTCACCGCATTTGTTGAAAGTGGTTTGCAAATAGTATTTTTAAATATCGGTTAGCCCCAGGGGCACTGTTTACAACATAATTGCTGGATTACGTGACCTTATCAGACCAAAGCACAAAATAAGACAGCTAGACTGTGTAAACATTGGTTTGCCACTGTCAATGACAGCGCTGGTGCGTAACGTCACTGATGCATTCAGCCTACACAGCATTGGTATGTAACGTCACTGATGCATTGAGCGTGCACAGCACTGGTGCGTAACGTCACTGATGCATTCAGCCTGCACAGCGCTGGTGTGTAACGTCACTGATGCATTAAGCCTGCACAGCATTGGTGTGTAACGTCACTGATGCATTAAGCCTGCACAGCACTGGTGCGTAACGTCACTGATGCATTCAGCCTGCACAGCACTGGTGCGTAACGTCACTGATGCATTCAGCCTGCACAGCGCTGGTGCGTAACGTCACTGATGCATTCAGCCTGCACAGCGCTGGTGCGTAACGTCACTGATGCATTCAGCCTGCACAGCGCTGGTGTGTAACGACACTGATGCATTCAGCCTGCACAGCGCTGGTGTGTAACGTCACTGATGCATTCAGCCTGCACAGCGCTGGTGTGTAACGTCACTGATGCATTCAGCCTGCACAGCACTGGTGCGTAACGTCACTGATGCATTGAGCCTGCACAGCACTGGTGTGTAATGTCACTGATGCATTCAGCCTGCACTAGCTGCATCCATGGCAATGATTTACACAAAAATATTTTGATGTTAAACATTTCAGTGTACACTTTCAGAAAAATATTAACAAAACGCTTATTTGGTCAAACTGGACACTGAACAACATATTTGGTCTAAAGCGTATGTCTTCGTAATGGCAAGTTGCACTGTGCTTAAAACTTGCAATAGTTCATTACAGGAATACCATAAACAACCACTGTTCTCTCCCTTGGATGCACAGAGCCTTGAATAGCATGGGACCTTGAATAGCAAAGTGATAATCTCTCTTTTGTTTGACTGGGACATTGTCCTCATATCAACTGGTGTTGTCAGAATCATAAGGTGGAATATTGCTGTGAGAACATGACAGGGACCTCAGGGGTCTCATGCTCCACTGGCTTATCACTAATTTGAAGTCTTTGTCCAGTCACACCTTATGGATTATAAAAGAGATCATGATACCTACAGCTGATACAGAAAGCAGAACAACTCTCATTTATTACATTGGTGCAGACTCACAGGAGAAATAAAGAATTATGCTCTTATAAACCATCCAAATGTCAATTTGTTTCGAGAGACCTTAAGTCCTAATGCCTTGTGCGCAACGATGGTGCGCGATTTTCGGAGCTGTGTTCACAATGGACAACATTAAAATAAAGAGCAAATACCGTATTCGCTGTAATAACCGCCCAGGGCACTTAAAAAAGTTCATTTCAGGGGGCGGGGGCGCTTATTATAACCCAAGGCCGTTGAAACCCTGTCTCCGAAACGGGTGAAATCGGAAGCTAAGATTCATCATATTTACGCTCTGTGACGTATCTGTAATCTATGAAAGACTTTCTACAAAACCGTGGTGCATTGCTATCAAATTTTGCTGCCAAATTACGATCATTTTACAGAAAATTGTGCTGAAATCCCAGGGCGAAAACTCGCTGACTGCCTGCCTCGCAATCGTCGATATGGCAACTAAAAATAAAAATAGTTTTGACTCAAATAAATTACCTGAAATCCTCCTTAAGTTTTCCAAGTAGCGTCCCTAAGATTTTTAAGTTCCAGTGGAGTCGCGATCACGGCAGGTTTAAGTACAAATCTGTGCTACATCGTGACATCTACATGTATGATCGGCAACATGAGAAAAATGTCTAAACAAACACACATGTTGTTGTCACGTGACGTTTGTTTTGAAGTTGTCTGCGTTTTGAGTAAGCGATCGAGTGCATGTCACCAGAGTTCATTTGCCAGAGCAGACACCATCTTTTGGACGGAGCCACGCAATGTAACGAGCTAGATGTGCATTGTATCTAAAGAAATTTGCACAAGCAGTAGGCCTAAACCAGAGCGTTTTTCATTCAGCACTTGCTGGTCTCATGTGCTAAAAACGATCGACATACGTGACTATCTGACAGTTATTCTTCGGTGTAAGGGTGTGTAAGCATTCACTGTGAATGGTCCTTTTATTAGATATTTGGCTTAAAAACACCAATTGTGGTTAATCAAACAATTCATCTTAAAAATAACGCAAACATTTTTACAGTATTAGAAACTGTCAAAAATTAATGCCAACATTCATTTCATGCCGATGCTATGCTACCAGTTCCATGAATAGATAGTTCCCGACTAATGTTTTTGATGACAGGTTCATGTATGTAGGGTGCGCTTCCTTTTAACACTGGCCAAGCTTTTTATTAGTCTTCGATTCGCGATTTTCAAGTGTAGGCCTTCAAAGAAATTTGGATTCCTGTTGAAAGCGGGAAATATCTACAAAGCAATCCGGTAGACAAGTACACTACTTCTGTTCTGAAAGGCCAGACCACTGGTCCTCGCAATATCAGCAGAACTTTTGTGTTCGTTTTGAGGCATGGCGGAAGTTTGAAGTGTATAGTCATGGCTAAATACCGACACAGAGGCGAGGCTCGTGGTCTCCAAATTCTGCGCACGATTTTTTTCAGGACTATCGGATATTATTGATAAATTGAAGACGTTACTGTAGAATTTTAGGACTGTAGGTAAGGCATTTTTCGCACATACACGTTCATGGACTGGGCGCTTATTTTAGCAAAAAAGTCTGAAAACGCGTGGGGGGCTTATAGGGGCATGGGCGGTTATTATGGCGAATACGGTATTTACCCCCTTTACTTTTCCCCCACTTTCATTTTGAAATGGCCACAATTTCAGTTGTAATTTCACTTGCTCTACTAGAAAGACTAATTACTCACTATATTGTGCCAGTTACGTTCTTGTGGTTATACCACGTTCATTAAATTTGCAATTTTACTGCTAAACTTACTAGAACAAGTTTACTCAATAGTATACCATGAACTAGTTTTAAAATGTTAACTGTAAGGCAATTTTGACATCTTTCTTTGTTGACAGTGAAACCGCTTTACCACGTAGTAATCTTTGAGACACTTCTCCACTCTGCCAGGCTGGCCAGACTGCTTTTGAAAGATATCAGCCAAAACTTTATCGATATTAGTGAAAAAAATGTTTGTGTTCAGATTTTTATAGGGAATTAAATTCTTAAACTTTTACATGGCATTGAAAAGGGCGAAAATGTAAATGCTCGAGTCATATTTTTTCAGGCACCTCTTATCTTCAAACCACCCCTTTCACCGGCAATAAAATGTAATCAGCCGAAAAGATCTGTGGTTTTCTGTTACAGTCTCTCAGGACTGTTTAGCCTTATGATCCCAACATCACTATCCAGGGGGTGACCATTGACTATCCTCACTCCAGTGATGGAAAGTACTGATTCTGTATGACACTACATACCATTCTCCAGGGCTGAGTTGCATAAAGCTTCAAAAGTTATCTGCTGGATAAGTTTGATTGTTGAACAATGCACTTGACGTCATGCAACAATCAAACTTATCCAGGGGATAACTTTTGAAGCTTATGTAAAAAGAAATTTTCACCATCACAATCTAATCTAGAATTACACTCGTTGGTACATAATACTGTGGTTAAGCTGGTCAGAGCTTACAGTCACACAAAGGAATAACCAGGTGAAAGTTAGGTCTTAATTTCTCTCAAAGTCAACTGTTTTTCTCCACTCAAAGTTCTTGGTGAAAGTATTTCATACAAAATACATTTGCTTCACGACATTTGTTGAAAGTCATTAGCAAATAGTATTTTTAAATAGCGGTTAGCATCAGGCAAGCTGTTTACAACATAATTACTGGATTACGTGAGCATCAAATGAAAGCTGACAATAAGAAAGCCAGACTAGTATGTAAACATTGGTTTGCCACTGTCAAACAGATAACAACAAGACTGTATCCCAACTGGCCGACCAGGCAGTTGGGATACTCATTCCACAGCGTGGGTGCATAACCAGCTATCACATTACATGACTATCCTTACTTCAGTAATGTAAAGTTATGAGCAATCACATTATGTACCACTCTCATGGAATGTAAGAAACAAAAAATTTCACTATCATGATCTAATCTAAAACCACACTCCATTAAAGTTGTCCTGCATGCCTTTTGTGTTGGTACACAATACTGTGGTTAAGCTGGTCAGAGCTTAGTCACACAAAGGAATCAACAGGTGAAAGTTAAGTCTAATTTCTCTGACAGTCAACCGTTTTTCTCCATTCAAAGTTTTTTGGCAAAATATTTCATGCAAAGCACATCTGCTTCACGACACTTGTTGAACATCGTTTGCAAATAGTATTTTTAAATATCGGTTAGCGTCAGGCGCACTGTTTACAACATAATTATGGATTACCTGAGCTTTTCAGATGGAAGCAGACAATAAGAGAGCTGGACTGAGTAAACATTGGTTTGCCACTGCCAAACTGATAATGACACCGATGTATCCCGACTGGCCGACCAGTCAATTGGGATACTCATTCCACAGCGCGGGTGCATAACGCATTCCACTGCGTGAGTGCGTAACGACACGGAAATCAAAACTGCATGTAATACAAAGCCAATGAAAATGATTTTTAAATATTTCAATTGAATACACAACAATTTACTTACAGGATGTCAATATTGTCATCACTCTTAAGAATTTGAAGCAAAGTATTTTTGTCAGCTGTTCTGAAGTATGGAAGCATCTTCAGGAATGTTGCCGAAGCTGCAGGTGAAGAAACTTGGTCGGCATTCAAATTTTTCATGTTATTGGCAACCAGATCTTTAAGCTGCAAAATCAATTGCTATAATGCACATAACAATGTAACGTTTTAAAAAATATGATAACTTAGTTTCAGTGGCGGATCTACGGGGGGTTCAGGGGGTTTAAGCCCCCCCTTGGGCCAGGACCCAAAAATAAAAAAAACTAAAACGTCTCCAACAAAACAAAAACGGCACCACCAGCGTGTGTAAACCCCAAGTAAATTGAGGGAGAGGTTCACTCTGAAAATATAATTTTTTGCATTGGGAATTGTTGAGTCTTCGTGGCTCATCGCCAAAACGCGCGGAGATCAGTTGTGCGCACCCTTCCGTCGACAGTTCTGAAGTAGCCAAGCATTTTAGATGGATCCACCGCTGAAAGAGCAGTTCAATAGCTGATTTCTTAAGGTAACTAGCTTCTTCACTCTAAGATATGTTTTGATTTGATTAGGGGAAATACTGTGGTGCCGCAACCCTGATATTCAGGCGAATTGACGCAACGTTTTTACCTCATCTGTCATGCCGCGTCATTCTATTACACTCCACACGTTTGTAACTCAAATTTGACTGATGTATAGTAAAGTCTTGCGCAATATCATACAGTGTACATGTACATGTAATATTTTTGAGAAAAATTCTTTTTCCGAAGAAATGCTATTGTGGCGGGCGCCGTGGTCAGGTCGCGAGTCCGTTTGAACATACACTCTAACAAGTTATGTCTACACAAGGAATGACCAAGGGGGCACTCACATTGACAAAGTGACCGTATTCGCGAACAGTGTACAGTACCAGAAATTGCAGGGAGGCTGTTTTTTCACAACAAAGTCTTGCGGGACTTGTGCAATGTTCAGTGGGCCTCCTAAGGAGCTCTAGTTCCAACCTCAACAGCTACCGTCTTTCTACCTGCAATAAGCACACTGCCGTCTTCTATAATGGGAATTTCCGCAGAAAGGACCACCTGATGAAACGCTCATGTCCATGGGCATTTATTTGATGTTAGTACTTCGGGTTTCAAGCGTTCAGACATTGGGACGTTTATTTCGAAAATTGCAAGAGGTGCAAATAGGTCCTGGGATACATCGTCAAGGTTTGAAGTAGTCCATGATGAACGAATCAAATTTAGTTGCGCATGTAAGTCTTTAGAATGGACTTGGCAACCTCAGGGGTTCTAGTGCCAACTGAGCTGCGAAACGAGATGCTGACATTGTAGTGGCTTACAAGCTCATTGACACAGCAGTTGACGAAGTGCAAACGTTGGGAACAAACGTCGAAGACATCTGGGTAGAATGGTTCCAAGACGAGCAAACCATTGGATCCGATATACAGATTCCTCGGCAGTCTAGACAACAGAAGGATAGGACTAACGTATGAGTAACCACTGGGGATTAAAAAGTGTCTAGAGAGAAGTTTTCAATTTTTTGCATAGTACACTTTAGGTCTCGCGACGGACCAGGCCAGTTTGATTTGTGTAGATATTGAGTTTCAGTGTACTTCTGGTCCCTCGGCGAACTAGTCTTGTGATTTTTTTTATCAAAGTGTGCTTTGTAAAACTATTTATCTCAGCCAGTACTGTTTGGTCCCGCGACAGATCAACTATTTTTATAGGGATAATAAGCACAGGTCTCGTGACGGACCAGGTCAGCCTTTTGTGTACTCTCAGTGTACATGTGGTCCCTCTACAAACTGGTCGAGCAAATCTTTTCACCACTGTGCATAGGATGTTTTGGTTTCGTGAACCTTTTTTCAGATGTTTTGTTTCCTGATACATTTGACGTTTTTCAATTGTTGTCAACGTGATTCAGCTTAATAAAGTAATACTTAATTATTTATTGTCGCTTTTAATAATAGACTATGAGCTGAGAGCACCATCGTTCGCCAGTTTTTCTCATAACGAGACAGAACACATGTTTATTTCCGGACTAACAGTACAGGTCTTCGTTTTTAAACAACTTGAGGCTGCTTTTACGCGATCATCTGATATTCAAGTCTTTACGCCCCGTCGGTGCTCCTTATGCTCTTGAATATTTGGAAGTTGTCTAAACCCCTGTATACACAACACACTTTTTCGTATATGACTTTTCGTATGCTAAAAAAGGTGTGTGTAAGCAGATGTTCCAGCAAAAATTTTTGCTGGTGGAGTGACTCATACCCAAATGTGCAAAATATGGTTTCACGAAACTTATGAGCCAACTGAGCCAAGTTCATGTGACGAAATCGAGAAGGGTTTTAAATTAACTTAAGAAAAACTCCAGACATGTTATATGCCAGAAACTTACCAGGATGCATGGAAATCTCAATATTTGGCTACAAAAACACAAGAATGTCTTACACGGGAGGAGGGAAACCCCACCCCTCCCGACCTCCCCCCGCTCGGCGCCATGCCCCTAGGATTCGACCTTTGCGGAAATCCTAAACCCCCTCCTTACTGAAAACGTAGATCCGCCACTGAGTTTCACTTAAATGAGTGAAAGGTCACAAAAATTGCTATCCAGAGCAAAATAATAATAATTACAATATTGAATGATGAAGTTATACTTGAACAGATTCCAATGACATTATAGCAAGTTTGAAGAATCTAATATCATGTTTCTATGTCAACAATGCTCGGTTCTATTTTGAACATAAGCACATCTGCCTTAATGTACTGTTCTCAGTCACCAAAGCAACTGTAACTTTTAAATTGATATGTTGTAACTATCAGTCTAAACATTTTAAACTTGATTTTAAAAGCTATATCTGTAACAAAATTATAATCCTCTGCGAGAGTGGTTCAGTGAGAGGTTGTACCCATTGTAACACAGTGGGACAAGGCAGTTGTTTAAGTTTTAACACTGTAGGTGGCACTGCTGTCAAATCTGGAAACAACGACACACCAAGGCACTAACTGGGGTGAATGGAAGAAGCAATGTCAGTGACAACTAGTGACTGATAACACGAACTAGGGTTAGACAGTTTTAACAGTCAGAATGAACAGAAACAAGTGCATAACAGTTACAACTATAGAAAGAGTTACAACCATGTTTAGTTGATTTGAACATAGCTTAAGAATGAGAAACAGTACATGGCAAAATTGCAAAGTTAAAACACGAATTGTACAGTGATATTTCATTCAGGATAGCAAAAATCACTTTTTATTGATCTTTAACTGAAAAACAACTTAGACTTACATTTTGACCTTTAGTCTTCGGACTGTCAGCTTCAGTAACAGGTAACATGCCAAGGTACGTTCTACCTGAGAAAACAAAGGATACAATATCCTTCTACAAGCAGCACATCACATTAACTTGACATGCCAAGAAGCCTTCACTTCTAAAGCTTAACTATTCACAGCATTTAACAAAAAACTAATAAAGTATATCATAGAAAATATCAGAGAATCTGTTAAAAGTAATAATTTTCATGATTTTTTTACAAAAATGCATCACTCACAAGTTATTAAAAATCTAATCTTTATTAGTCATTGCTACACATTTCAATGCTAAAATCTGCAATATTTTGGGGACTTAATTTCAATCAATTATGTGGCCAACCTTTATCAGCCACTTTCAGACCTCTTGATTTATGATCTTTTTTAAGCATCCATCAATTAGTAAGAAATTTTACGCACATATTCTATCATGTGCGGCAGAGAGAAGTGCATCTCAGTGTTTCATTTACCTTTAAGTAATGGATATATTGAGCGTTAATATTGAAGATTTGGAAAAATGCTTTAAAATGGACTTTGATGGCTGATATCTCTGCTCTTTGAAGATAAATAAGAAGTCTGAGACATGGTACTTTACACATGTATTGTAGAAATATGTAACTACTGTCAGACATTCAGTTCACAATATTCAAAAAATGTGTACCAGTTACTGTCAGACATTCAATTTACAATGTTCAAGATGTGTACCATAGCTACTGTCAGACATTCAGTTTACAATAATCTTAGAATGTGTACCATAGGTACTGTCAGACATTCAATTCACAATAATCTTAAAGGAGAATGCCACCCAAAAAATAACCTCAAAAGTTTGTATCAATTGAGATCAAGTAGTTCCACTTGATAAAAGCAAGTACAGCTCTCTTACCTGACGGCAGACGGAGGTGTTGAAATTAACCAATGACGTCAAATTTTTTTAATACAGTCTGTTCAGCAGTTCATAACACGCTTACTGGTATCAGCTTATCACTTGAATTCATCATTTTACACCAATAAAACATCAAAATTCGATATAAAACCATTACAAATACACCAAGTTATTGAACAAACATGTTATTTCGCTGTTACGGATTTTTAGGTATTTGGACGTACCGTAGCCTACAAAGTTCGGTAGGCCAAGTTACCAAGGTCGGTCGCGGGAGTTTGGGGTCTCTTCGGTGGTAAATTCAAATTATTTGTCTGTGAAATACCGACAGGAGAACATAGCTGTGTGTTGTAATTTTTGACTTGCAATTTTTTTCAGTTCTAAACACACAAAACCCTTCAGTGGCTCGAAACCCGATAAGACCCATCGTGGCCGGACTGAAGACATCACGAACATAAACCAGCCAAAGTTGGAAACTAAACTTCCAGTCATGAAAAAACTGAGATCCAAAGAAAAAATGTGCACGTGATTACTTTGGTGAATTAGTCACGAAACTGCAAATCTAGTTACTAGCTCGTCGCGAAGTCAGGTTACCCTTCCACAGAACCGTCAGGGCAAAAGTTATAAATACAATAACCAAGATTCGAATATTGTATATGAATATATGAATAAAGGTTCTCCTAACATCTGACCATAGGATATAAAATCGAATTATTGTTTCACAACAGATTTCTGTCACCAAACACTGAATTAGCATGCACTCACACGGCCTCGGCAGGGCCCCCCACTATCATAACAATTAGCAAAACAAGTATGACATATGCACCTGATGACAAATCAAACAAAGGTAAAGGTGTAAAAACAGTATTTGTCAATGTTTTCATGCAAAATAAACAAATATAACTACAATATGAGACAACATGTCATGCAAAACAAGGGTAGAAGTGTTCTGAATTCAGTATCAAGTGCCCATTCCAAACAAGAGGCCACGTTACAGCAAGTTGAGGTAAGTTACTGGCATGTTATGCTCAGAAAACTGCATGTTCAACACCGATTCATATCACATGGTAATGTTATATAAATGATTGTATTTACAATCCATACTAACCAAAACTAAATTTTGATATTGCATGACATTAACTAATGCCTAATTTTCACATCCACAGGTATTTCAGGTGTGTCAAACTGCAGTTATGCATCTTCAGCACTTTGTTGTTCATCGTAATATGCTTTTTCATAATTCTTATAGCTATGATACAACCTGAAGCATGGCACAACACACAGTGCCTTTTTACAGCTATTGCATTGGTAAGACAATTCTCTACCCGGCCTTTTTCGCTTCTCCCGTACTCTCGATAAACGCTTCCGTTCAGCAGGTTGACATATAACACAGGCTCGAGAAATGTTTTTCTTAGTACCTGTGGCTATGATACGCTCTGGGAAGTGTTTACCATGAAGACGGAGAAGCGGCTCACCAGAGGATCGCCTACCGACAGAAGAAGACGGTTGTATTACATCGTCATCAACAGATGCAATTATGTCACTAATTAGCTTTTGCCTGAACTGACGATTTAGCAGTGGAACACGATCAGAGGTTACGTATTTGTACACCAGATACGCATTCAGTACAGATGATAAAACATGAAATATGACCCTCTTCCACCATTTAAGGGTTCGAGCATTAAAGGTAGCATAGCTGACCATTTGGTCAGAGTGATCTACTCCACCGATGAATTTATCATACGTTATCACTACTGCTAGCTTCTCTACAGGGGTTTGGTCAAGTGGATTTGTTTTGCCAGTTGTTATTTTGCTACATTTATCTACAGTTGTCAATAAACGAACCACTTTTCTATCATGAAATTTTACAAGTAATAGGTTATTATCATGCACACAAAATATATCTCCCTTATTGAGTTTCTTATTCTTTACAAATTGAGGCACACCGCGTCGATTTTGACGAAGAGTTCCTGTCACACCGCAACCAAACTCCCACAGATCTTTATTAAGTTTAATTGAACTATAATAATTGTCCATGAATAAAATATAGACTTTCCCAAAGTATTCTTGCATCAAATGCATTACTAGATCATATGTTGTTCCGTCTTCAGAAGGGGGTGTTTCACTTTTGCCAGAATACAGTTTGAATTTTGAACAATGTCCAGTTACAGCATCGCAAATCATGTAGGCTGTTATTCCATACTTTTTTGGTTTTACGGAGTTATAAACACGATAAGATAAATTTCCTCTCCAAGGCACCATTCCTTCGTCTAATGAGAGCTGCTGATGAGATGTATGTACAGAATGAAAGCAAGAAATAATGTTCTGGTATAATGATCCAAGCTTGTATAATGGGTTAAATCCAGGTAGGCCATGACGAATTTGGTTGGCATTATCTGACAGGTGAAAAAAGGACGTCAGCAGCCAAACTCTGTCTCGGGACATAAACTTTCGAAAGAAAGTTGTTTCACAAACCTCATCAGTTGTCCAGTATGAAGACAAATCTAGCTGGACAACTAGTCCCATCGCGATGGTCATAGCAAGAAAACCTTCATTTCTTGCCACGTCGTGTCTCGCCACTTCCTAAGCCGGTAATTCTCCTTCAGCCTATCCTGATTTTTAGAGAGTTCCGTCAGCCGCATATCTGTTGGTTTCATAGGCCATTTCTTTAAGATCATCAGCGGTGACGAACAACTTAAAAAAATCAAGCGGCTGGGGATCTTCGGGCAGGCGTATTCCCGTGGCCAAACCGGGAGTCGCAGAAAACCCGAGGTCAGCGGGCTCGCGATCGCCTTCAATCCATTGAGCTTCGGAGCCACCAGGTAAGTCGAGATCGTTATCGGACGAATCTTCATTAATTTCATCCTCAAATCCTTCAAATTCTGTAATATAATAAGGCTATGCCCTCCACGTGCATGCGACATAGGCGGATTTAGGGGGGGGGCCCAGGGGGCCCGGCCCCTTGACTGCCGCAAAAAAATAAAACAGTAAGAGCGCAGGGAAATGTTGACTTTATTAATTAACCCCGGTAATTAAAATTATACGGATGAAAAAAGATTTAAATGTGTGCAGTTTTAGTGTGGGGGGGCTCAAATCTAACTTCAAGTGTCAAATTCGGAACACGACGCATTCGTAACGGAACTATCATGGCTCAAGTATAGGCTCTGCTGCGATATCCCAGGCGACAGGCAGTGGCGCTGCGCACTATGACTCCGTTTCCGTCGTCTGCTCCACTGTGCAATGAAGAAAATTAACTTCATTTTTAAAGAAAATGGAACCTGAGTGACGATGAAAAAACAGAAGCTGCTGGTAAGATGTGAATTTTAATCGAAGCCTTAGTGAATCACTCAGAAACTCGCAATACTCTCTTTGCCAAACCTTATCTAAAGACGATTTCCAAAGCAATCCCGTCATTATTGCCAACACGAAAAACGGATTTGGTCTTTTTGGCATTTGAAGACTTTTAAATACGACAAATTTGTTAAGAATCGATGAACAATCAAGGAATGCGACTCAATTAGCCAATCACAAACAGTTTTTTTATGAATACTTACCATCTTATGCTTGTCTCTAAGCATCCCAACCAAACTAGGCCCTTTTAAATTTTCTGATTGGCCGTTGTTTTTGAATTTTTGAATTGAGTTTGACCTACTTAGATCAATGCTAGGCAGCCGGAAACCTCCGGCATTAGCCAGACAGACTGTAGTAGGTCTACATTAATACTGTCCTAACTTGGGTCCTATATTTTTGTATTCGTGTGCACCGAATAAAAGTAGTCGTGAGTGTTGCTTTGTTGCAAAATCTCTTATCCTCGGCCGATTTGAAAAATTCAAAGTTGTACCAACATTTTTTCTCTAATATTTTCAAATATTATGCTCAAAATTGTGTAAAATGCTCTCCAGAAAAAGTACGGTCATCAAGGCTAGATTGTATCCGCATCAGCGAAGCCAATTATCCTCGCTCGTGACTCGATGAATAGAGCAGCTAGGCGGCATCCCTTTGATCGTGAGCTGAGCGCGACACAGCCAAGGTGGATAAATACGGTCTAGTTCAATCTGCCAAACCACACAGTTTTCCCTGATCAGTGGGGTTTGACGTCATCTCGTTTAGTGGGGATGTTTATGGCATGTCTCAAAACATTTGCACTTACGAACACTCTAAGGCATTACAAATTGTATCTAATGAGACAGACTATGTTTCAGTTTTATATAAGCATTGGTTTGGGTGAGAATAATTCATTTTGAAACAGAACGCACTCGCACAATAATAAACGTCAACGTGGCAACTCGCAGTCCGAACTTAAATGAGTGCTCATCCAACGAAGACTTCACAGGTCGATCGTTAGGTTTCACAGGCTATCCATTCGAACCGGAATACACTGATAAAAAAATACTAGAGAGGCGCAGTGAACGTGCACAGACAACAGAACATATAGATAAATGGTTCCAAAAACTGTTTGAATGAGTTGTTATGGTGTCAGTGAGCTAACTGCACGATAATGGAAACGACTGACGCTTGCGTTTGCTGCTACGAAATTCCGCCGGTGAAACGCCTTCTTGGAGAAGCACAGATATGTCTCACGGACCATCCTGATTTTGCAACCACAACTAAACAGTGGTGTGCTTAGGATGTTTTTTTGAGGGCTGAGAAAAAGAACTGGTGAAAACATCCTATAGTCAGAGAACCAAACAGAAGCCTCACGAATGAGTGAGTCATCAAACAAGTTATATAAAACGTTATGTTTTCATGTCTCGAATTAATTGTAATTGTTTATGTTTTCATGGCCAACTACAATTCTCCATAATCAAAAACTCATCAACAACAGATCCGACAAAATGCAAGCCACTTACAGCCTTATGGGCTCTCGAGGAAATCGAGAAAATGATAAACCCGCTTTCCTCACAGCTTCATAATTCGCACAAACGGCACGCACTCTGCAGAACAACCACTGACGTCACTTCTCACCTTCCTCACAGGTTAACGCGACACCTCTCGGCGAGGTAAGATCAACCGTATACGAGGTGATGTGGATATAGATATATTAAGATGGTAAAAAAGACTAATTAAATCGGGAGGCATTCTCCTTTAAGCACCATTCACACATAGACTTACCCAGGAACAAGTTACTCCTGGAATAAGTTGTCGCTAGGTTTGGAGGCTGTGTGCACGCTATTCAAACTAGTGCAACTTGCCACACCTGTGAAAACTTACTTCACTTTATTGAGATGGGGTAACTTGTTCTAGGGTAACTTGCGCCACTTCTAATTCCTGTGTGGCCACAGACCTGGGGCAAGGTAGAAGTAACTATCAGCTGCATTAGAATACAGATGGGTTTACTTTTGCATACCATGCTCGCATTAAGTGTTGATTGTCATGCACAGAGTGACAACTTCTGCCTTACCTCAATTATCTGATGTGTGCGTGCGTGCACGCTCCACTTAAAAGTGGGGTAAATTGCGCTAGTGCAAGTTGTTCTAGGGTAGGCAGTGTGTGAACGGGACTTTAGAAGCCCTTGGAAAATGGAAATTTGCAATTTTGAACCATGTTTAACCCAGGGTGCCTCACCGTCATTAAGATTGTTTATAATCTCTTGAGCAGAACTCCCAGACAGTCTTTTCCCATCAATGACTTGGACAAGTTTCAAGTGTTGCCTAAACCATAACGACAACAATACAGAAGCGCATTAACAACAACAATACACAAGTACATTCCAACACATCAATACTAAACAAATCTAAGTCTTTTAGTGTACACTTTTACTGAAATGCTTTTAACTTAGAACAATATGACTTAAGAAATGAGTTTTTCCATAATTTTTCACAAAAAAAATCACACAGGGAATTTTTTTTATTTTTTCCAAGAAACTTGGCTATCCCTGTTTCAACAAAATGTCACGTGAAAGGTTTACTTTTTTGAGATTGGACATGTCACAAATTCAATGTATGTACAAATTGCTATTGATGCTTTTTTGAAACATGAGTATAAGGTGGCTTCCCATCTTAACTCAGAACAGTTTGTAGGTTTTGAGTAACCGTCACTAAAAACAAATGATAAAATTCTACGCACGAAGAGAAGTTTTCAAAAATTATTCCAATTTGAAGACACTCAACTGTAACTTCAAAATCAGTAGTTTCTCGATGTTCCATATGTCTGTTTTGATAGACTGGTTTGAAATCATTGAATTATTGATGATACAGTTAATCAAACATCTTCACCTCAAACTTACGAACTGAAAACAAGAAAAAACACTAAAAACTTGATATAATTCAGCCAACTGTCAGTATCTGGCCAACTAAGAACTTTATTTTAACAGAATCCTAGACCCTTAGGCAACCTGGCCTTGAATATGAAGATTCACCTACGTACCTAGCTTGAACCCACATGGAGACACTTGATTTGGCATTGAGAGCCACCTGCTGTGCCTCAACAGAATTTGCAGTGTGTATGAGGCCATCAGTGAGTTCATAGATAGTCTCAGCAATCTTGCTGTTGGTAATGCTTAAAAGCTGAAAAAGCAGAAATACTAACGGTAATTGTTAAAGGAAACTATTAATAACATTTATGTGCTTCAAACAACGTCCCATAAACTCGACTGCGTCACATGCACGGAGCTCATATTAAAATCAGCAACTTCAATCAAGGAACGGTCAAGTAGGAAGTGGGACAACAATGGGGAAAGGCGCATTGTGCAGTGCGATAAATTGCACTTACGTCTAATTCAACCAGGAAAACTCCAGAATTGTCCTGTGTTCTTCTTCTTACTTGTGCTACACCTCCTACACAAAGCAATTGTCTGCACTTGTAGCAGCCTGGCGTATTCAACACGGAACACATTTAAACTTGTTGCGTGGACATGAAACCCAGGGGTGGATCCAGGATTTTGCCTGTCAGACATTCACACCCCCGAACTGCCATATGGAATGTGGGAAA
Organism: Phoronis australis; assembly: GCA_002633005.1. Taxonomy (NCBI): domain Eukaryota; kingdom Metazoa; phylum Phoronida; family Phoronidae; genus Phoronis; species Phoronis australis. The sequence goes on along the minus strand of NMRA01000063.1, from coordinate 272,046 downwards.
ATTTTAGAGGGGGCCATGGCCCCTAGACCCCTCCTTTAATCCATCACTGCAACGAGCAGTGACCAGGGAGCACTTTGTAATGAAAATTTGGAAAACACCCAGAATGGTATTGGGGCATGATGGCCACCAGTCATTACAAGCAAAAGTCCTTGGGGTCATGCACACACAACGAGGGCCAAATCTTATCACCACCTCAGCACATGTTGTCAATGGTTAGGGGAACAACCCAAATTTGTGACGATGGGAGGGGCTCAACACTCATGTGGCATACCCAGTAGTTTTATCTGTTTAGCACTCCTCCCATGTGCCCCCCTGGGAGAGGGTCAACATGTGCCCATTTGGTGCCCACCTGGTTTGCACTCCTCCCTAATGATGTACCCCTTTGCTGGCAGCTGGGGGCAATCCCCCTGAACACCCAGGAGCAATCACTAAAATTATGTAGTCCATGGAGGTATGAAATGTTATAAGGAACAGTAATTTCCCTTATTAAGAACTCAAACATGAAACAAAACCATGATGGCTTTTGAAGGGAGCTTCAAGAGAATGAAAGCAAAACAATTTAATATTGATTAAAACACACATTTTCATTTTCATTCGATTTTAAGTGGTTGTTAGTTTACGTATTTAACCCATTTTCAATAACACAGTAATTTTATTGCACGTGGAATGTCATTAATGTATGAATTTATCAGTGTTTACATAGTTAGAACAACGCCGCTAAATTAGTGTTGCTTATTCACCGCTTGGGGTGATAGTTTTTCAAGCAATAGCCATTGCAGTGAATGGCAAGATAGCGGAGTGAACTCTCCAATTTTATGTACACTCCTTGCTTCAATCATTACGGCGTTTTCCCGTTGATCCCAACTTTTTCGATTCTATAGCCCAACAACAAGTTGGCAAGAACACCCCTGTAGCCAATATCTTACACGACTGATTAACTCCAATCTGGCATTTATGGTTGGAGGGCCAGTTCTTTTTTGTTCGGTAATTGCTCTAATCTCCAATGACATCCTATCTAGCCTGACTGGGCTGTGCTGTTGAAAATAAAAGTTAAGTTATAACATATTTGATCATAAACCAATAGCATTTCTGAATTCCTTGTCAAATGCTGATCATGTTTAGTTTTTTGAATCAACAAGTCGCCCAAATGCAACCGAAGTTACGACGATTTATTCTTTCCAAATGTGCCAATTCTCTCTGGGTTTGACTGTGTTCACACCTGGTCTGTAATAAGCCTGGTAGATAATTGGCCTGTCTGTTGTCATACCAGACAAAAGACTGTGCTTGGCAGTTAACAAAGGAGCTAGATTTTATCACAGGCTCACAACCCTCAACATCTGGTTAAGTCACTGAACGGGAGAACGCTGTCATGCTTGAACAAATCCCTCAACAGGGTAGGTAGCAAAACAAGTAACTAAGAATGGCCATATAGTGCATCAGTTAGCATGGCTAATTTGCTGTATTACAAAGAAAAACCAATGAACAGGACTCGATATTCAAATAGAATATTTAAAAATGAAACAACATGACCTATCATATGCCAAGCTTCCAGAATTTTTTTTATTTCGAGTAAGAAATGCTGAGTGTCTACTCAATTGCCTTTTTTAAATAAAAAAAAAATTTTTGCGCCACCGTGATCAACTATGAATTGATGTAAGCATTCAGCAATACTGCAGCCATTGTCTGAGATAGCAGGGACAAAATGTCAGCAATCAGGAATACTGCAGCCTACGTCTGAGAGATATAGTGAGAGTAATAGGGCCGTTCCAAATTACACGACAATAGAACTCTCCTTTGTCCCAGAGATAAGAAAGTGCATGACTCGTTTTGGAAATCAGGCACATTTTCGTGTCTCTCAATGATGTCGGGAAGGTGAAGAATTTCAGATTACGCATCCACGAGTATTCGTCCAGTTTATCAAACTTTCTCACATTGGAGTAGCACTGAGACCACAGCACAACAGTTAAAATACTTTGTTGGCATTGGAAAGACGAATAGAGTAATGCAACCAACAAAAACTTGTAAAGAATCAGACAACAACAAATAACATGTGAAATTCCAGTGGCACAACAATGAGGCAGCGAATCTACCTGACGAATGTTTACGGCATTGAGGGTAAATACAGCGAGATTCGAGTGTTGCTGTATAATCTGGGACACCCCTATCGGTGGACAACCTTCAACACCATCTACAGTTCAATCCTCTGAGATTTCCTAGTGCAGTGGGATATGATTCATGCAAAAGGAACGTCAGATTATGTTCACGAATGAAAGAATTGCGGCCTGTGGCTCTCAATTCCACTGGTCCTGCACATAAAAATGTGAAATTGGGTCAAGCAAAATTCCCTTTAATGCTCACAAGGGTCATTAGTTGTACGTCACACGTTCAACATTCAGCCCAGCCAAGAGGCAAAGCAAACCTACACACTAGCTGCCAGTTAACTATGGGGACTATTTATTCATCCCACTATACTCACATGATTTACATTAAGGAACTGTCCAGTGACATCCAGATTTGTGCAACCTGTCTTTGTCTTTGTGATGGTTGTGTCACTTATCCTATAGGTGGCAGTGCACTCACCTCCAGAGTCCACCTATAAAAAGGCGCAGTGTGTTAAAAAATTGTAAAGAACTTTTCATGGAAACTAATTTGTAAGAACTTTATTAAGCTTTACAGGAGAATGCCACCCAAAAAACAATCAATTTTGTATCAATGTAGATCGAGTAGCCCCACTCGATAACAGCAAGTTCAGTTGTTTTATCTGACATCTGATGGCAGACGGAGGTGTTGAAATTAACCAATGACGTAATCGGTTCGAACGCAGTCTGTTCAGCCGTTCAAAACAAGGAGCAAAACTTGGCGAAATTAAACAAAAAACCACGTTAGAGATGACCAGAAAAGACGACGACAGAGATGATGACGAAGATGACAGCTATGACGACAAAGGTGGCGATAATAGACAATGCAAGTTATGATATCATTTATATGACGAACGTAGAGGTCAGAAAAAAGAAATAGGCTACAGTCTTGAGCGATACTTGGCGAAATTAACTGAAGAAAAGACGACAGTCAAAGATGATGATGAAGATGACGAAGATGATGATTGTGGTGGCGATGATGAACAACATCATAACATTCATACGTATGACGAACTTAGATGTCATAAATCAATAAGAAATAGGCTACAGTCTAGTTCAATAGAAGCTGCGCCACTATTGGTTTCCGGTTTATTATTTTACGCGAGTTATTCGTTTGACTATTTTTGTTAGCCCTTCCGGTTTCGCCATTTGCGATAAATAAACACAAGTATTTTGAGTTCACACATTTACTCTCATTTTACTGGCGTGGCGGCAACGTGTTCTTAACGAACCATGGCTAAGGCACCCAAGCAGTGGTGTCTGACGAAATCCGAAACTATAAACTCCTTCGACAATTGGAGACATAATATAACCTATGTTTTATCGCTGGACGCTAACTTTGCTGACTTTTTGCAAGGCGATTTTACTTGGGACAAGGCAAAGGTTCCTCTA
>NMRA01000063.1:179179-267971 GCA_002633005.1 Phoronis australis | reverse complement strand
TCTAGCGTGAAATCGAAAGCCCCTTTACGAAAGGCCCCTCCTTCATGCCGTGCAAATGTGGGAGACTTGGTGTACCTCTATTCTGACCGAGACAAAACACGATCTCGTCCTCGCTATCTCGTGGTCAGCCGGGATGACACCTGGTTGAATGTCCAGAAGTTCATTGGGAATCAGTTGCGATCTACATCCTATCGCGTAAAGGACACCGAATGTTACAAGGTCCCTTCAGAGACACCTTCACTTTACGGTCCAGTTACCCACGACCTCACCGATGATGAAGAAGATCATGTCCCTCGATTAATGCTCCCATTAGCAACCCAGCCGGCACCTCAGATACCACCTTCTAGTGTGTCTGATGTTCTTCCTGGAGTAAACCTGAGTCAACCTTCCCACACCTCGAATGATGTTGTTCCTACCAATGATGCGGGTCATACTAGCAGCGGTACACTTGACGTGACGGGAGACGTTCCTTTGCGACGCTCTTCCAGGACCAAACGTCCTCCAACCTACCTTCAGGATTTTGTGGTTGATTAAGTGTTATGGTATCCTCCCTGGACTTTGATGGTACCGATCCTAGTTCAAGTGTATTACATGTATTGTGCTAATTTTTTCTTAGGACTGATAAGTGTTACTTCAAAGGACTTAAAGAGACATTACGCCACTATTGGTTTCCGGTTTATTATTTTACGCGAGTTATTCGTTTGACTATTTTTGTTAGCCCTTCCGGTTTCGCCATTTGCGATAAATAAACACAAGTATTTTGAGTTCACACATTTACTCTCATTTTACTGGCGCTGAACCAACATCAATGCAGCAGGAGCGCTCAACAAAGGAACAGCGTTATCAGAAAATCTCGAATAATTCAAAAAGTAGACGTCCTAACGAAAAATGAAAGACATCCGAAAGCCCGTTCAAAACTCTATTTAAATTGATATTATCACGCACTTCCGTAAATTTTTCGAAAAAAATGAAATTTTGCGTTTTTTTAAAGAAATTCAAAGTCAAATAACTTGAAAACGGCAAGTCTGAGAAAAAATTGTTACAGTTCTTTTGAAAGAATATACCTCAGACAATCCAAATGCAAAAATTCACGTCATTTCCTCCTCCCGTTTAAATGGCACCTCAGAACAACTGAAAATGGATCAACATGTGCCAGATCCGCCATCTTGAAAGCAACTTCCAATTTTTAGGCTTTATATAATAGTATGTCATAAAAAACTAATATCTGAAAAATTCGAAGGAATTGGCCCTATAATGCGCCCTCTACAGGAGAAAACGTTTTTTCCCGAATTCGAGGTGTGCATGCGCGAGTGCCAATATTTCCGCCATCTTTAAACGGAAGTGAACAATTTCCGGTATAGAGGTAGTACACATCCGGTCCATTAAATGTGCCAATTTTCAACTCTGTACGTAAAATTGAAGCCTCAAGAAGCCTTTGAATTTCGCCATCTTGGATCCGATTATGACGAAAAACAACAGGCTTCCAGTACTTCCGGAAATACGTGTTATGTGTAAATTTCGTGATGATCGGACGAAAATTGCGACCTGTATCATGCGAACAAACAAAAAAAACGATAGCGCTAGGAGGAGTGACACTTGGCGAAATTACGCGAAAACAGGACGATAGGGAGGATGACGATGACGATCATGATGCTGAAGGCGGAGATTGTGACAAATCAGTAAGAAATAGCCTGCAGTCTTGTTCACACACCAGGTACACTGGTAACAGTACGAGAGCGCTCGGAGGAGTGACACTTGGCGAAATTACGTGAAAACAGGACGATGGGGAGGATGACGACGACGATCATGAAGACTAGCGAGAAATGAAAAACATCTTATGAAAGCCCGTTTATAACTCTATCGAACTGTACAGATTTCTGATCGGTTAATATACATGGCAAGACAAGAGAACATTTAATCAAAATAAAAGAACAATAGATGGTGCAACATAACGGACACAGCTCAACAAAGCTAAACCTACATCAGAGCAGCAAGAACAATCCAAGGAACAGTGCAAGGTGGGTCATTCGGGGTCAACAAACCAGTCTACAGTCGGACGATGCTAGCTGGGTCATTCAAGGTCAACTTTTACAGGCATAACCAAAACAAGAGAGCCGGCCAGCTGCGAGTGCTTGCATTGGCAATGCAACAGAGACCAAACGAACAGAAAATCTCGAATAATTCAAAAAGTAGACGTCGTAGCGAAAAATGGCAAATATCTTCTGAAAGCCCATTCATCTTACTTGAACGTTTCGCAACATTCCACAACTTTTTGGAAAAAATTGAAATTTTGCAGTTTTTTTTTGAAATTCAAAGTCAAATAACTCGAAAACGGTATGTCTGAGAAATACGCTGTCCCAGACTTTTTGAAAGAGAATACTTCAAGGAATCCACATGCAAAAATTCACGTCCTTTGCTCTTCCCGTAAAAACGCGACCGCAGAACGATTGAAAACGTGTGAACATGCGCCACAGCCGCCATCTTGAAACTGACTTCCGGTTAAACAAAATTTCATAAAAGCTTATTAATAGCAACAAACACGTGACCAGTTTCAAACTGATTGGTTTGCAAATGCAAAATGTTTTTGGCCAGATATCGGGGTGCGCATGCGCCACTTCCAATATTTCCACCATCTTTGACCGGAAGTCAACGACTTTCGGCACAGTTGTAGCACATGTGTTCTTCAATAATCGTACCACGTTTCAGCCCTGTACGTCGAAAAATGCAGCCTCTACAAGCATTTGAATGTGAAATCGGATACAAAATGGCCGCCACGTCCGCCATTTTGTATTCGATCAAGACCAAAAACAATAGCGTTCCAGTACTTCCGAATATACATGTTGTGTGCAAATTTTGTAAAAATTGGACGAAAAATGCGACCTGTAGAGAGCGAACAATCACAAAAAAAAATTGATGGAAGACCAACATACTTGGCGAAATTTCGCCAAGTAACTAGATGTAAAACCCTTACAAATACATTGAGTTCTTGAACAAATGTGTTGTTTTATTTCACTGTTACAGATTTATAGGTATTTGAACGTACCGTTGCCTACAGAGTTCACTAAGCCAATTTACCATCGTCGCTCTCGGAAGTTTGGGTCTGTTTGGTGATAAATTCGAATCATTCTTCCGTGAAATACAGACACATAGCTGTGTGTTGTACTTTTAGTCTTGTGATTTTTTTGGTTCTAAACAAACAAAATGCTTATCCCACACAGTGGCTCGGAACCCGATCAAGCCCATCGCGGCCGCCGGAACTGGACATCACGAACATAAATCAGCTTAAGTTCGAAACAAAACCTCCAGTCACGAAAAGACTATAATAGTGAGTCAAAGAAATAATGTTCACATAATTATTTTGGTGAATTAGACATGAAACTGAAAATCTACATACTTGTCAGGTGCTGCGAAGTCAGGTTCCTCCAGTTCCGCGGGGCCACAAAACCGTCAGTGCAAAAGTTGTACAGTAACAATGATTTGAATAATGTATTTGTATATCTAAATAAAGATTCGAACCCCTAACATGTGACCATAGCATCTAAAAATCGAGATACTGTTTCACAACAGCTTTCTGTCAGCAAACACTGAATTAGCATGCGCTCATAAGGCTTCGGTGCCCGGTCAATTACCTTTATTGCATCTAAAGCCAGTAACGCAGTGGTTTATTCAATGCTGGCTTCGCAAAACATTTGCACTCACGAATACTCCAAAGACATTACAAATTGTTTCTAAGTAGACAGATTTTGTTTCAGTTTTATATAAGCATTGGTTAGGGTGAGAATAATTCATTTTGAAACAGAACGCAGAATAATAAACGTCAACATGGCAAATCGCAATCCCCGGACTTGGACGAGTGCTCATCCGACGAAGACTTCACGGGTGGATCGTTCGATTTCACAGGCTAACAGATCGAACCGGAATACACTGATCAAGAAATACTAGAGAGGCGCCCTGAATATGCACAGGCAACAGAACGTATGGATAGCTCTTTGGTAAGCCGGCATTCAACAGAGAAATCACTGTCGACGAAATGCCAGCCATAGACACAGAGATGTTTTGCGGCCTCATACTTGCTATTAACAGCTTACTTTTCATTCTTCACTACCGCGAGCCGCTTCCTAAGCAATTCAGGCTCTCAAGGAAGCCTATAAAATGATATAACCGCTTTCCTCGCAACTTCATAGTTCGGACAAGCGGGAATGATTCACCGCATCCTAGCGGCATTCACTCTGCAGATGAACCACTGATGTCGCTGCATCGTTTCTCACCTTCCTCACAAGTTAACGCGACACCTCTCGGCAAGGTAAGGTCGACCTTATGTAAGGCGATGTGGATATAGACCGATTAAGAAGGTTAAAAAGATTAATTAAATCGGGTGGCACTCTCCTTTAAGTATGTTCACAATATCTGCTACCTGCGATATTACAGTCAGGGTTACAACTTAATTTTAATCTCACAAGCCTGATATTTATCTAATTTTAATCTCACAAGTCTGATATGTATCTAATTTTAATCTCACAAGCCTGATACTTATCCTATTTTAATCTCACAAGCCTGATATTTATCCAATTTTAATCTAACTAGTCTGATATTTATCCAATTTTAATCTCACAAGTCTGATATGTATCCAATTTTAATCTCACAAGTCTGATATTTATCCAATTTTAATCTCACAAGTCTGATATTTATCCAACTTTAATCTCACAAGTCAGATATTTATCCAATTTTAATCTCACAAGTCTGATATTTATCCAACTTATGAACACTGAAGCAAAACTAAGGGGTTAAAACCTTCATTTAAAACAAACTTAAAACAAATAGTCACAACTATTTTTGTGCTACTTGTTTCAAAGACTACAAGCAAAATTGACAAAACAATATTTTCCACCATATTGGTGAAGAATTATTCTAAGATATATGAAACTGGACTAGTGTGACTGTTTCAGCTGCAATGGTTCAGACTACTGCTTGACAACTTGATAATGACGTAATAGCATTTAAACTTCAGAATTTTTTTGTCAGCTTCAGTGCCCCATAATAAATTATCCTCTTATCTGTGTGAACTAAGAAGAAAAATAAAGGCTAAGGTCTAAAAAAATCCAACTACAATAAAATTTGACTAATTTAGGAAACAACAGTTTTCAACTAAAAAAAGATAATGACATCAAATAAATGAAGACCAACAACATAGCTACTATCAGAGAGTGATTCTGAGAAATTGTAGACAATCGCAGCAACGTTACTAGCCTTTAAAAAATGAAAAAGACCCCCAACTTGGCTGCTGCATATCTCAGTAATGGCCGACTAGTGGATTCACATGAAAGTTTTAGATATGGTGCTACTTTTTGTGTACTGTTTTCAAAAATGCTGTCATGAATTCTTTTTAAAACATTCCACTTTTGCACGAGAGGCTATTAAAAAATAGGACTTTTATTATGATTTTGATTAAAAATACTTAAAGTTGCATAAAACGAAAACAAAATCATATTTTGGAAAACTGTAACAATGTTTCTGATCATTTCACCTTGAACATATCTTTGAAATAAAATTTGATCATGTTATTGATACTGTTTTTGCTATCAATATACCTTTATTTTTTGGTAAATGTTGCTGAAAAGACATGGTCATGTGACCCAATTAATAAAAGATTGGTAAAAAGTCAAAAATCAAAATTCTACAGTCTTTCCACCTTCAGAAAATATATACTTTTAGAGAGTTAAATCTGCAGTTTTCCAGACGTTTTGCATAACCTTAACAATGTCATTATCATAGGTCTTCCTGTTAAAATGTGATGGCTCAATATTTTCAAGAAAACTCGAAGAACAATTAATTTTGAGGCCCCCAACCACCAAACTTGACTCAGTGAGTGAAATTACTTGACAATGGAAAAACTACACAGACTGAGTAATTTCACATGTTTCAGAGACCACCAAAAACATACTCAACCATAAGTACTTGATAAACTTTTGTGCACTCTGAGTTTTCTAAATAGTAGTGAAGGAAACATAACCTGCAATAATTCCCAAGTAAAATCTTGTGCACACTTGGGACAATCATTTGAAAATTCCAAGACTACTACATAGCACACAACTGAAAAAGGGCTTAATATAAAGTACATATAAAACCTTAAATTCACAGTTTGATAACTTATAAACACAGCTAAGTATACTTAGTAAAATTGCAATCAGTATGAGGAATGGTTTTCAAAGTTAATATTTATTTGAAAAACTCGCACTTCTTTATTCAAAAATGCATAGACAACAATGACCTTTTTCACACCTCCTTTCTGGAAAACTTCAACTACATTGATTGAATTCCAGATGGCGCTAAGTTTCAAGCAACTTCCGTGCCAACTCGAGAACATTTTCTGAGTCTCAATACGTCTGGAGTATACTCAAGTTTAGTGGTCGCCATATCTTTATTATGGAAAACATTCTTCAGTTTAGGACCACTAGTATTGGATGGGGGTGTGTGTGTGTGGACGCTCCACTAGTTATAGGATGTGTGCGTGGGCATGGACGCTCCATTTAGTTATAGGATTTGTGTGTGTGTGTGTGTGGACGCTCCACTAGTTATAGGATGTGTGCATGGGCATGGACGCTACATTTAGTTATAGGATTTGTGTGTGTGTGGGCATGGACGCTCCACTTAGTTATAGGATTTGTGTGTGTGTGTGGGTGTGGACGCTCGACTTATCATAGGACGTGTGTGTGGACGCTCTACTAGTTATTTTTTTAATGTTTATTACGAAATCTTCAGAATACAATGACTGTACTTCGGGAGCAAGTTTTCTGTTATACAGAATTTGTTGAATGCACGACACTTTTCATTGTTCACGGTCTTTATTCCGTTGCGTTCATACTTTCTGAACAAAACTCTACTCTCTACTGAACATAGATACAGAAACTGACCTAGCGACATAATTAAAAGACACACGATATTTCGAAACATACTTGTTTCATTCTCAAGTGAAGATAAAATGACGCAGTAATGCCACCACAGAGTATAAGCTGACGACACACACAGTGAGACACGGCAGGTGTGAAATATTGCAAAGAATGACTAATGAATTGGGGTAACAGGAAAGTCACGCAAACAAGTGTAACGTGCGGCGCGACCCTGTTTGCTGCTCATTCAAAATAGGCTTCTCAAAAGCAATTAAAAGGGACTCTAATACTTTCAAACGCAGCACATCTTGCTCCACGTAGCGAATTGACGTGTTTTCCACAATTTCTTGACGGGTGATTTTACGTGCGTGGTATTGCAGAAAATGATCTTGAATGGCGCCATTTTGAAGATGCATGGATAACCGACGGGAAAGACTGCAAACCGTTTGACCAATGTAACATTGTTTGACGTTTGAACGAAGACATTCGTTCATAGGGCATACAAATTCATAAACAACACTACACTGTGCAACGGGGCGGACTTTCGCTTTAGAAATGTTATTTTTCATGACCAAGTTTGAGGACTTCCTATTCCGATAATAAATAATAACATCAAGGTAATCATCAGGCTTACAAACTTTAACGTTGTCCCTTATGATTTTCTTAATGGCGTGTTTGTCCTGGAGGTAATTATTGGACATGACATTTTTGTAAAATATCTTTTTGGTGACACCAGTCCGACATGCAGGGACTTCATAGCTAATTCTGGACATAAATCGCTTAATATTGGTCAAACGGTTTGCAGTCTTTCCCGTCGGTTATCCATGCATCTTCAAAATGGCGCCATTCAAGATCATTTTCTGCAATACCACGCACGTAAAATCACCCGTCAAGAAATTGTGGAAAACACGTCAATTCGCTACGTGGAGCAAGATGTGCTGCGTTTGAAAGTATTAGAGTCCCTTTTAATTGCTTTTGAGAAGCCTATTTTGAATGAGCAGCAAACAGGGTCGCGCGGCACGTTACACTTGTTTGCGTGACTTTCCTGTTACCCCAATTCATTAGTCATTCTTTGCAGTATTTCACACCCGCCGTGTCTCACTGTGTGTGTTGTCAGCTTATACTCTGTGGTGGCATTACTGCGTCATTTTATCTTCACTTGAGAATGAAACATGTATGTTTCGAAATATCGTGTATCTTTTAATTATGTCGCTAGGTCAGTTACTGTATCTATGTTCAGAAGAGAGTAGAGTTTTGTTCAGAAAGTATGAACGCAACGGAATAAAGACCGTGAACAATGAAAAGTGTCGTGCATTCAACAAATTCTGTATAACAGAAAACTTGCTCCCGAAGTACAGACAGTTCAAGTTACACGACCGGGCAGCTGATAACGAACAGTTCACATGGGACTACAGGCGCAAGCTTGTCCAACGTGAGCTCGACCGTGCAGATAAAACTCGTGATGAGCTACGTAACAATCGCACGGAAATCCTCTCTGACATTCAGAAATCGGGAATGCGATCTGACCTCGTTGATCTAATTTTCAAGCGTATCCATGAGAACATAGCGAAACATGAGCTCACGTCTCAGAAGAATCTCATGAAGAAACTGCGCAGTCTCTACCAGAGTGACGTTAAACTACCAGAGGAACATGATACGTATGTGAACCTGTCTGACTATGATTTGGACGCTGCAGAAAAGGACTTTCTCGCACTGGGTATTAATTTTCATGTTAGACCCAAGTTTGACACCTACCGCAAGAAAGTTGAGTTGGAAAATCTGTATAATGATATTTTACGACTAAAAGGTGATGGTTTCCTCAGTGTCAACCCTAATATACGAGAACAGCTTCGCTCAGAAGGCACTAAGTGTTGCAGCAAAAATCATCGATGTGCTCTCTCCAGCCGACTACTAGATGCTTCTAAACACCTCAAGAATAATGATGGTATTGTTATTCACCGCGCCGACAAGTCTGCCCAGTATGTTATTTTAAACAAAGATGACTATTCCGATAAACTTAGTCTATTAATATGTGACCCTTCCAAGTTTACCACCATTAGTCGGTCACCCCTCATTGACCTTAAACGTGAATTGAATCGTCACATTAGGGCTATAAATGCTGAGGCTGGTCGTCGCATTTTCTCTGAAATCGAAGGTGATTACTCCGAAGGTTATCTCTATGGTAACCCTAAAATACACAAAAAAGATGTTCCTCTACGGCCGATAATATCCCAAGTCCTGACGCCCACGTACAAGACAGCGAAGCATCTTGATAAAATCATAAAGCCGTACATTCAGAGCCGTTACTCCATTAAATGTCCTGAGGATTTCATTGACATTTTGCGCACACAAGTGCCATCCCCCCACTACCAACCTATGTCGCTTGACGCTGAGTCTTTGTTCACCAACGTACCGGTGGATGAGACCATTACTATCATTTTGGATAATGTATATCGTCACCCACATTTAAAGCCACCCGACATTTCACCTACTCATATGAGAGAGTTGTTAACCATCTGCACAACCAAAGTACCATTTCGCCATATAAATGGGAAATTGTTTTTGCAAAAAGATGGTGTGAGCATGGGCTCTCCTCTGGGTCCCACTTTCTCGGAATTTTATATGTCTGAAGTGGAAAAGAGGGCTAGCAATGTGATTGGTGGTATTCCTATCTATGTACGTTATGTAGATGATATTTTTGTTTATTGTGCCTTTGATGACTTGTTATCAGTACGTGATGAACTTGAGCGCCACTCTGTATTGAAGTTTACCCACGAGCTTCCTGTAAATGACAAGATTCCGTTTTTGGACGTTCTTGTGAACCATTCTCCGTCTGAATTTTCTACATCAGTTTACCACAAGCCCACTGATAAAGGTTTCTGTCTCCACGCCAAAAGTGAGTGCCCTGAGCGGTATAAGGTCGCCGTTGTGGTCAACTTCCTAAAGAGGGCGTATTCGGTGTCGTCTAACTGGCTATTGTTCAATCAAGAGGTAGATCGCATAAGACAAACACTGGTGAATAATGGGTATACCAATGCTTTCGTGGACTTCCATATTAAGCGATTTATGTCCACAATTAGCTATGAAGTCCCTGCACGTCGGACTGGTGTCACCAAAAAGATATTTTACAAAAATGTCATGTCTAATAATTACCTCCAGGACGAACACGCCATTAAGAAAATCATAAGGGACAACGTTAAAGTTTGTAAGCCTGATGATTACCTTGATGTTATTATTTATTATCGGAATAGGAAGTCCTCCAACTTGGTCATGAAAAATAACATTTCTAAAGCGAAAGTCCGCCCCGTTGCACAGTGTAGTGTTGTTTATGAATTTGTATGCCCTATGAACGAATGTCTTCGTTCAAACGTCAAACAATGTTACATTGGTCAAACGGTTTGCAGTCTTTCCCGTCGGTTATCCATGCATCTTCAAAATGGCGCCATTCAAGATCATTTTCTGCAATACCACGCACGTAAAATCACCCGTCAAGAAATTGTGGAAAACACGTCAATTCGCTACGTGGAGCAAGATGTGCTGCGTTTGAAAGTATTAGAGTCCCTTTTAATTGCTTTTGAGAAGCCTATTTTGAATGAGCAGCAAACAGGGTCGCGCCGCACGTTACACTTGTTTGCGTGACTTTCCTGTTACCCCAATTCATTAGTCATTCTTTGCAGTATTTCACACCCGCCGTGTCTCACTGTGTGTGTCGTCAGCTTATACTCTGTGGTGGCATTACTGCGTCATTTTATCTTCACTTGAGAATGAAACAAGTATGTTTCGAAATATCGTGTGTCTTTTAATTATGTCGCTAGGTCAGTTACTGTATCTATGTTCAGTAGAGAGTAGAGTTTTGTTCAGAAAGTATGAACGCAACGGAATAAAGACCGTGAACAATGAAAAGTGTCGTGCATTCAACAAATTCTGTATAACAGAATACAATGAATATACATAACCCAGAAAGCGCCAAGAGGCATTAGATCTGGGTAAAAAAATACAAAGAAGTCTATATACAATTATTATACACAAATACATAAATAAAAAACTGATGTAAAGATTACAATATATGGCTATGAATGTAAATAATTCATTTTCATTCAGATGTATAACATTCTATCCCCTCACACAAAGAGATTTAATGTTACAAAGAAATTCTGATACTATTTCAAATAAAACCTTATTTTCATTTGAGTTAAGTTCTTGACATCCATATAGAAAGAAATTAATTTTGTTATACAATTGCGGAAGTTCAGAATATTTTTTGTAAACATTGGGGTATTGTTCGAGTGTCTGGAAAAGCTGTACCCTCTGCTCCTTGCATACCTCACAAGCAAAGAAAACATGAGGATATGTCTGGGTATCTCCACAGGAACACAGAGGCGAAATATTATTACAATTGTGTCTAAATTTCTCGTTGTTTAGGAATAGACAGCATCTTGATCTGTATAGGGTTATTTCATGGTTGCGAGGAAGTTGGAATGATGTCAATGGGACTGGCAAGTCTTGAGTAGTGGTATGCATTTTAAAGTTATTTTTGAGAGTGACGATTGAAGTGCTTTCTTTAATTTTGAATGGTAAGGAATTCCAGTTGTCAATACAAGTTAATATCGTTGATCTCCTGAAGGCTTGGCTGATGTAAGATGGAATAGTGTGCATATTACTTTGCCGCAGTCCTGGTCTCGTGCTTGGTCTTTTTGTAGGAGTCAAAGAGGATTTTGTTAGAGTAATTGTTTATGTTGGTTAAGACTTTGAATGTATACATGGACAGATGGAGTTTACGTGGGGTTGCTAGTTTGCTCCAGTTGAGACTATTTAGAACCTCGATTGTGTTGGACCCTTTGTATGCCCCTGTTATGGCTAAAGCTGCTTGGTATTGTAGTCTTTCTAATTGAAGAAGTATGCCAGTGTTTGCCGATTGGTAGATTATGTCACAGTAGTCTAGATGTGAAAGTACAAAAGACTTGAACAGAGTTTCAAGATGCATGGAGTTGACATGACGAGAGGTAATTCTAATTGGATTAATTTTTGTTACAGTACTTTTTGAACGAGTTCACGACAATGAGGAGTAAATGTAAGCTTATGGTCTAGTAGCAAGCCAAGATGTTTGTGCGTGAATTTATTGGGAATAACTTCCCCATTGAGTGATAATTCCAGAGTTGGATTTGTTTGGAAATGAGTATTATTAGACGTAAAAAATATAAGATCAACACTTTTTTCAGGTTTAAATTTCATCTTCCATTTGTGAGACCAGTCAGAGAGTTTGTTAAGGTCAGTTTGCAATTGTAAGGAGTCGTGGGGATGCTCTTTTGAGAATGGGTGTAAAATTCCAGTGTTATCAGCATATAAGAATGTTTTAGAGTTTATCGTGTCTGGAAGATCATTGATGTACAGTAAAAAGAGTAAGGGGCCTAGTACGCTACCCTGTGGTACTCTAGCGTTTACGAAACCTGGCATTGATCATGAAGGTGATAAGACACCCTCAATTCGGACTTTGTAAGTTCAATTTTCCAGATATGATTTTAAAAGTAAGAGGAGAGTGCCTGAGAAACTATAAGATTGTAATTTATGTAGAAGCAGGTCATGGGGAATGACATCAAAAGCTGACGCAATCTCTAAAAATACGGATCTCTTGTTGTACCCTTGCTCAAACTGGAGGTGGATGTCGTGTACAATTTCTGTAAGTTGGGACACAGTGCTGTTACCAGGCATGAATCCAAATTGGCGACAACATATGAGATTTTGTGGTGGTCAAACATGTGCTGAGAAATGTTTTTTCTAAAATTTTGGATAAGGTGTTAAGTAGAGTTATGGGGCGATACTTGGCAATGTATGTCTGTTTTGGAGTTCCTTTTGTGTATTGGTATCATAACGCCAAGCTTCCAGTTCGAAGGAAATTTTCCAGATTGTAGTATTTTGTTCTATAATGTTGTCAGAGGAAGTGTAAGGTCTCTTGCTATTATCTTGACCATTTTATTGGTTATGAGATTGGTACCGTCGATTTTGTTTTCGTCAATGTTTTCTAGTAGTTTTCTGACTTCAGATGGCTGGGCTTCTATGTGAGAGGTGTTCTAATGTTCTGTTTGGGAATTCGGGAAAGTTTATTGTTGGTGCAATGTGACTAGTTATTGGATGTGTGCATGGGTGTGGCCGCTCCACTACTTATCAGATGTGTGTGTAGGTGTGGACACTCCACTAAAGTGGAGCCAGTTGAACTAGAGCAAATTGTTCTAAGGTAAGAGTCTGTGTGTGCATGGGACTTAGGCTAGGGGAAGTGCTGTACCCCAGCCAAGCAGTAATCAAGGCTATTCATAAAGAGATGCCCGAGTAATAAGACCGTCATAGATTACACTGCGATACTCCAATCTCGCTGTATTTACCCACAATGCCGCAAACATCCATCAGGCACATTTTCTACCTCGTTTTCGTGTCATTGGAATTCCACGTTATTTGTTGTTGCCTGATTCTTTGCAAGTTTTTCTCGGGGGTATTACTCCATTTGTCCTTCCTGTGCTAATAAAATTTACTGGTGAGGTGTCAGCTGCAACTCTGCGGGCAAAAGTTTGACTACTCGGACAAATACCCGTTGATGCATGCTGTGAAGTTCTTCGCCGTCCCAAGATCAATGAGACAAGCAAATAAGCATATAAGCAAATAAACAAATTTGAGTGGAAAAGGCAGAATTCTCTTTCCTGGATATGCTCATTTAATTCCGGTTCTTTTGAACGGCTGAAATCAGGCATATTTCCACGGCCCCTCGCCGGTTGCCAACATGATCTGCGAAAATGTACCTGATTTCCAAAACCAGGCCACACACTTTCTTATCTCCAAGACAAAGAAGAGTTCTGTCGCTGTGTAATCCGGGACGGCCCTATTGAGCATATAAATCATTGTTAGAAAGTACGTGGCCTGTAAGTAAGTAAGTAATTTTCTATTATAGTGACATGTGTTCAAATGAATTTAAACAATGAATACGTTACAAACACTAGGAACACCCAGCCCTCCATGGGGCTTATAAGTCACTTTAGATACATGATACAAAAAAGAAAAGACAAGTGCACGCGCATTGCAAGAGGACCAGAAAGAGAAGGCTGAGATAAAAGTGGTCATAAATAAATACAATTTTTCCTTACTTCAAAAATATTTTTGATGAAAACTGAAGTTTTTCTAATAACATCTTTTTGAATGATTGTAATTAATTTACTTTCACAGCTTTCTGCATGGAATCGTGGTTATTTAATCTCAATTTGACAATAAAAGGTGTTTCTGGCATCTAAGAAAAACGGACACTCAAACAGAAAATGTAGTTCAGTTTCGACCTGACCAGTGTGATAAAGACAGCAAATTCTGTCATCAAAATCTAGAGAACAAAAACGCCCAACCTCAACCAATAGCTGTAGGGTTCTGGTTCTAATTTGAGCAAGAATCGACCTACTAGGCCGAGTTAAGTCTAAATGCACGTAAGGCTCAACTTCAAAGACATTCTTCATCAAAACATAGGTTCTTAACTTTGGTTTCGAATGGCTTTCAAACAACCACCTATTACATGCTAAATCATGCAAAATATTCTTAGAGTGAGACAGATTAACTGAATGTAAGTCATGAAAACAATCCGAAATCCCTATTTCTTCAAAAATGCTCAAGACTTCAGACGACCAATCATTAGTACAAGTAGTGTAGTCCCACCAAAATATTCGGTATGTTAGTCTATCATCCTCGAAATTAATAATACGATTCCACAGTCTCAAAAGCTCAATTTTCCGCCTAACACTGGGGAATTCCCACCCCATGTCACCCATAACAGCATGATTAGGAGCAAATTTGTGAACGCCCAAGAAAAATCGCGCGGCTCTATTCTGAATGACATCATAATCCTGTAGACTAGAGCCGCCCCAGACACCTACGCAATAATCTCTAACAGGCACAACACAAGCATTGAATAATGTAGTGAACGTTCTGTACCTCATATTTTTATTCTTTTTAAATTTATTAATTAAAGCGCCCAAAGCTCTTCTGGCAGATTCGGATANATACTATTTTCATCAAAATCAAGATTATTGAACGACTCAAGATGAGCTTTTTTGAGAAGCATATCAGCATAAAATCCCCGGTCAAACTCATTTACAGTTGGACCATTGTATAACGATTCATACTCGTTCTTCCATTTATTAAAAACATATTGGTTATTGGTATTAGGGTTTCCAGTGTCATCGTATACCTCCATGGGTATTGTCTTTCTAAAAGAGAGGCCCAAGTTCTTAATGTACTTCCAAAATTCTGTTGGGTTATTGAAATTTAAAGATTCTATGAGGTCAGCTTGATCTCTCAAAAATTTTCTTTCGATCCTCCTGTGGACTTTATCCAATAGAACCTGGGCATTTTGACATTGGCGTCTCAGTAAAGAGCGTTCGTCTCGAGAGCCGCTGCATTTCAATTTTTTTCCTTTAAACTTACATCTTTCCGAAGCTCGGACAATTCAGCACACCAATAGGGTTTGCTTGATTTAAATCTCCTTTTCACCTTCTTTGAGTTAGAACAAAATAATTTTCTGTCCATCTCATCAAATATACACTTACAAAACCTACTGTACATACAGTCAATGTTTTCTTGGGTTGCTCTGCAGACCAAAATAGAATCAATTAATTCTCGCATAGCAGTATTAAAAATTTCAGAATTCATAAAGTCTACGGGAATTGACCGAACTTTATATCTCTTTGGGGAATCGATGCAAGCTTCATTTAACTGAGAAAGGTTGCCATTATAATGTACGGAAAAATCAAGGGCAAGTAAAGAATGATCTGGCATATGGCAAACGCCAGAAATTTCACTCAGAAGATCAAATTTGTCTACCAACGCTACGGGTGTATAAATTTCAAATTTCAAACAATTAGATCAATTTTCATGATGCGTAAGTATGTAATCAACAACAGAAGAACCCCTTCCAGATACGAATGTAAAGTTATCTTGATCGGGACATATACGCCCATTGAGAACACAAAACTTTGAGTCAATACAAAATTCAATGAAGGAATCCCCATGCCTATTTTTTGAACCATCTAAAGACTGTCTGCTGGGGATTACATCGACATCCTGTACATGATCTTTCAGGTTTCTTATACGGGCATTAAAGTCTCCACATAAATATACAGAATCAACATCATCGAGGGAATACAACTGACATAACAAATGAGCATAAAAAGTGCAGGGGTCACATCCCCAAGGGGAATTTTCTGGAGGTAAATAACAGACAAATATAACAAACTTATAATCAGAAATCACATTACTAAATTGCAGTCCAATTATGCCATCATGAGATTTATCAACAACCTTGACAGTATATTTCTGTAACAAAGTTGACTTAACTCATACTCCAATCCCCACAGATGGTCTAATAGCACGCCTATGTATAGTATTTCTGTTATGGCCGTACCAAACAAATCCATCTACAAAAATACCAGCAGTTTCAGTCAATGATACAGAAAATGTCTGCTTCGGACCCACGAATTACTTTCTCTCTCAGACTTTTGTTGTTGGATGTCCAACCATTTACATTCCAGGAACAGACTCTGAGCTTCCCTGTAATTCTGGCCAACTCTCTTTCCTATGCATTCCTTTTATTATTCATGATATTTTCTGCTGTTTTTCTCACCAACCGACCACTGCCAGTGAATCTGTAATCATTCCCGTCCGGAAACATTTTTAGTAGCTGTTTGCAGTTTAATTCAAGCAACCTCTCAGTGTAGGATTTTGAAGCACGAATATATACCCTGCTATACAAAACAGAGTCTTTGAGCTTTCCTTTCTTGCGAAGAATCCCAATTTTCTCTTCTTGTGTGTTCAGTTCAGCTTTAATCAGGCCTGGCTTACCGGTGACTCGACTCGGCAATCGTTTAGCCCTTATAATGTTCACAGGATGACCAATCTCGGCTACAATGTCTTTGACCAAAGCATCAACGCTTTCGTTATCATTGTAAGGCACGTTGAATATCACAACAGTCTTGACTTCATCATATTCAACAGTCTGTTTCCCATTACACTCAAGAACCTCAATCATACCTCTCAGCTGGTTGATCTCCATTGTTAGATCATCTTTGAGGTGACCCAGCAGGAGAACTTTCGAGTCTTCAATAGCTTGACCCAACTTGCGGTAGTTTTCATCTACTTTGCTCGTGAGTTTTGTTATGGCCGCCATAACTTTGTCCAAAGACACCTCGTCATCTGACACCGAGACTGTAGATTTCTTCTGTGGCATTTCACACGTTTTACAGCACAGTGAGAATCACACGAGAATAAACAACAGTGTTGAATCAAAAACTGTCTTATAAAACACTTATAAAACACTTGTGCAATGAAATAGAGATGACAATAACACAGAATTCCGATGGTCGACCTCTCAGCTTTGCGTATGCGCACTCTATAACTATACTTGGCCTGTAATTATTTCCACCAGGTTAGGTTTCTTGCATTACACAAAGGGTATTGTAATGTGCTGTCTACAGATGCAGGGGGGGGGGGGGTGGGGGTGAATGGGATGTAATTTGTAAAGGCAAATTACAAGTCATGAAACTTCTTACCTCTAATCTCTCCCCATCTTGTGTTTGTAGCTGCAGCAAACTGACTAATCCTTTCTTCAGATTCAGCGCTGTTGCCGTCTCCACGTCAGGAGTAAATAGTTCCCCAATGCTGCCGTCACGCCACACAAAATACAGTGGTTCTTTTGAGATCAGTTTGAAGTCAGAAAAGAGATCTTCTCGGCTAACTTTTTGTAGAGATGCTCCTGAAAACTACAGATAAAGTCACTTAAAACTAGGAAGCACTGAAGAACTTGAAATCCAATAGATAGCGCTGGTGAAACAAGTTTCACCTGAAGAACTGCACGCAGAGTCACATCCAGCATACTAATGTAATCTTGTGAAGGAAACAGTTTATTGAAGACTCAGCAGGATCACAGTTTATTGAAGACTCAGCCGGATCACAGTTTATTCATACAATCGCTCCACAAATTTAGCTGCCAAATGACCAAACATTGTTTCAATGTCCTTCATATCAATTAAAGTTTTTAATGATGAATTCATTATTTATTGCAAATTAGTTGCTTGTGTTCATGTCATTGTAAAGAATCATTTGCATTAATCATAGGACGTGAATTTCTAGTTGCCCCGGCAACTCAGTGATTATGGGACCCGTCTGGTACATTCCTGCGTTTCGATATCTGACCACAAGCATGAATTGATCTGTTAAACTTTAGCAGCTAGGTTAATCAGAGGTGATCCAAGTTATCCTATTTAAGCCCCATTTTAGCATTGGAAAGTCAACCATTCATAAATGTTAAGAATGATGAGGGTGAGGTGAAAATGTTATCTGTTTTGTCTAGACTACATCTTGATTTAACACTGACGGAGTTCTGTTCGATGCGCAGACACAACTCGATTTATGCTAGATTGTAATTTAAAATGATTTGACTTTTAAATTTTAGTTTGATGTACCTGGCTTTAAATCTTTGAACCAACCAAACACTCAAATCTGAGTGGGCAGATGTTCCTTGTAACCTTTGCTTACAGGCATCCTTAAGGTATTGTCCTTGCAGGACAGTTGATGCAAGCCTACTTTAGCTAAGTTTGCAGAAAACTTTGGCAGAATGGAAAAATCTGATAGTATACTATGTTACAAGCATCTCCAACTTTGACGGTATTCCAGATGAAAGGGTTTTCAAATGAACGTATCAATCTAGTATACTGTTAAGCATTCCCAACAGTATATGTCTAGTATCACCCACACTGATACACAGCAGTTATCCACCATGTTTCACAAAGTTGCTGTTGAAGCCATCGCAGTTCTTTACACAAATCTTTCTGACCGCGCAGTAATTGTACACTTATTTTATATTTTTCAAAGGATTATTACGTACTTCATGCACAGCAAATAATGGATAATTTACCAAAAGTTGTTTTCTCACATGACCTGGAATGTGTTATGACACGACTGGTTAATAACACCCAGTGAGTAATTTTTTTGATATTACATGGGCGAATCACAAAGTAGTGCGAAGTAGAAATCCATACGCCTTACATTTTATCACTAGACCAACCAAATGCATGCCAACCAAACAATGCAGAATTCCGTGAAGGTGACAAGGTTATAATCGATAAATCGGGTGTCGCAACTCTACGTACTCCCAGTCGGAAGGACTGGCAAACAACTTCTAAAACAGACCCATCTTCGGCGGCGAATTCCGTATCCACGTTCATTCAAATGGAGACGAACACCATATCAAGAATCTTGATGAGACTGTTTAGCTGTGCTGTCTCAAGGTCAATTCAGTGCTCATGTGCGGGGAAGCCCTCCTGACAGTTATTTATAAACATTTGTTAAGTTTTAATATTACAACTTCAAATACTATTTATTAGATTCTAACATGAATATTTGTTAAGAAAGCTGAATGCAATTCACAATTGTTAAGTTTAAAATAAAACTATTAACAAAAAGTAACTGAGTTTACTTTACATTACGCAAGTGTGTTTTTACAAAACTGGAGTCATGTGGTTGAAAAGTTTTAGACACGTCGAGTTTTTTGCCAAAAGATCGTTTTTACGGTTCATGTGAGAAAACAAATCCTACACTCATCTCAGGTTTATGACATGGGCAAAATCTCTTGAAAATTTCCAAGAGGTTTTGCCCGTGTCATAAACCTGAGATGAGTTTAGGATTCTCTATTTATGACATCTACACACTACAAACCAGCAAGTAATTGACAATTAATAGTCTCTATTTTTGAGGAGAAATTTGACAAAAAAGAATTTCACATATCAGCCACACTTTGTGCTAAATAAGTGAAGAACTAAGCAGAATATTGTACACAATATAACATTATAAAGGGGCTCTTGTACAAAGTATAGAGATCTGACGAACAGAGCATGTGTCAAATGATTCTTTTTAAAGATTTGCACCATTTAGTAAAAATCACTCACAACAAATAATATTCACATACTTGTACTTTTACCAGAGTTTCTTCCTGGTTTGTCCATACACAACTCATCTGTACAGTAGTAGCCATGCGTACACCAATGTCTCTGCGTACCTTTGTGCCAGCCAAGTGGTTGTTATTTAACGAAACATCAGTATCATACGCATATTCGTAAATTTTTCCAACTTTATATTGTAAGCTGGCAGCTGCAAGAAAAAAAGACCGCACATTTTTAGTGATGTGATAAATTAGGGTGCATGTGAAACCAAACCTGCCATACCATAAAGAGAATTTATAAAACAGGGTGGACGTGAAACCAACTAACCTGACATACAATAAGTGAAACATACCTTAAAGGAGAATGCCACCCAAAAACAACCTATTTTGTATCAATTTAGATCGAGTAGTTCCACTCGATAACAGCAAGTTCAGTTGTTTTACCTGACACCTAAAGGCAGACGGAGGTGTTGAAATTAACCACTGACGTAATCGGTTCGAAAGCAGTCTGTTCACTTCAGCCGTTCACAACACGCTTACTGTTGTCAAGTTATCACTTGAATTCATTGTTTTACACCAACAAATCATCAGAATTCGATGTAAACCCCTTACAAATACATCAAGTTCTTGAACAAACGTGTTGTTTTACTTCACTGTTATCGATTTATAGGTATTTGAACGTACCGTAGCCTACAGAATTCCAGTAGACCAATTTGCCATGGTCGATCGCGGGAGTTTGGGTCTGCTTGGAGATAAATTCAAATCATTCTTCCATGAAATACAGATGGGGGAACATAGCTGTGTGTTGTACAAGTGGACTAGCATGACAGGCATCACTTCATGTCAGCACTGCGCATTTAGTACAAACTAACACCAAGAAAGTATATGGGGACAATGTGATTATAAATGTATGTGTTGCTCTTATCCAGCAGATATCAAGATGCAATTAAAAGTAAACGAGAATTACTGAGGGGGCCAATCCGTGTCCTTGTTGTGAGGTACAGCCCTTGTTGTGAGGGACAGCCCTTGTTGTGAGGTACAGCCCTTGTTGTGAGGGACAGCCCTTGTTGTGAGGGACAGCTCTTGTTGTGAGGTACAGCCTTTGTTGTGAGGGACAGCCCTTGTTGTGAGGGACAGTCCTAGTTGTGAGGGCCAGGACTTGTTTTGAGGGTAAGCCCTTGTTGCTAATGATTACCGCATTCTCCCGATGAGTCCAACTTGTTCGGTTGTATAGCACAACAACAAGTTGGGCAGATGACACAACTGATTAAAGGAGAATGCCACCTGATTTAATTAGTCTTTTTTGCCATCTTAATTGGTCTATATCCACTTCGCCTCGCATACGGTCGACCTTACCTTGCCAAGAGGTGTCGCGTTAACCTGTGAGGAAGGTGAGAAACGATGCTAGCGACGTCAGTGGTTCATATGCAGAGTGAATGCCGCTATGTTGCGGTGCATCATTCCCGCTTGTCCGAACTAAGCAGCTGTGAGGAAAGGGGGTATATCGTTTTTTTTACTTCCTCGAGAGTCCGAAATGCTTAGGAAGTGGCTCATGGTAATGAAGAATGAAATGAACGCTGTAAATAGCAAGCATGAAACATCTCCGTGTCTGAGGCCTGCAGACGTCGACAGTGCCTGATGAATGCCGGCTTACCAAATAACTCCATACGTTCCATTGTCTGAGTTTGTTCACGGCGCCTCTCTAGTATTTCTTCATCACTGTATTCCTGTTCGAATTGACAGCCTGTAAAACTTAACGATCCACCTGCGAAGTCGGGACTGATGAGCTCTAGCTCGTCCTAAATCGGGATTGCGAGTTGCCATGTTGGCGTTTATTACTGAGCGTTCTGTTTCAAAATGAATTATTCTCACCCTAACCAATACTTATATAAAACTGAAACAAAACCTGTCTCATTAGATGCAACTTGTAATGCCTTTGGAGTGTTTGTGAGTGCAAATGATTTGAGAAGCCAGCAATGAAAAAATCACTGCGTTACCGGCTTTAGGTGCAAGACTAATTGACGGGACACCGAGGCCGTGTGAACTCATGCTAAGTTAGTGTTTGCTGGCAGAAACTGTTGTGAAACAACTCGATTTCCATTCCACGGCCAGGTGTTAGGGGAATCTTTATTTACATTTACATTACTCAAATAATGCTTGTCAATGTTCAACTTCTGCCCTGACGGTGCTGCGGCCAAAGCGGAACCTAAATTCGCGGCCCCCGACGAGTAAGTAGATTTGCAGTTTCGTGGCTAATTCACCAACATAATCACGTGCA
The DNA here is from genome assembly GCA_002633005.1 of Phoronis australis. Lineage (NCBI taxonomy): Eukaryota > Metazoa > Phoronida > Phoronidae > Phoronis > Phoronis australis. The sequence continues at coordinate 245,848 of NMRA01000063.1, read as the reverse complement.
CATTACTTTGGCTCACTAGTATAGTATTTTCTTGACTGGAAGTTTAGTTTCCACTGAGCTTTGGCTGGTTTATATTCGTGATGTCTGATCAGTTTCCGAGCCACTGGCCGGGATAATGAGTCAGATCCGGCCGGCCGCGACGGGCCTGAACGGGCTCCGAGCCACTGGCGAGGATAACAAGCGTTTTGTGTTTAGAACTCAAAAAAATCACAAGTCTAAACAACACAGATCTAGGTTCTCCTGTCCGACGTATATCACGGAAAATACTTCGAAATTATCTCTGAACAGACCCCAAACTCCTGCTACGGACCTTATTGGCCTGCCGAACTTTGTAGGCTACGGTGTGTCCAAATACCAATAAATCCGTAAGATCGAAATAAAACAACACGTTTTTATAAGAAATCGGTGTATTTTTAAGGGTTTTACATCGAAGTTTGATGATTTATTGGTGTTAAACGATGACTTCAAGCGATAAGCTGACACCAGTAACCCATGTTGTGAACTGCTGAACAGACAGCGTGTGAAACCGATGACGTCATTGGATAATTTCAACACCTCCGTCTGCCGTCAGGTAACGAAACCGTACGTGTCATTATGGAGTAGAACTACTCGATCTAAATTGATACAAATTAGGTTGTTTTTTGGGTGGCATGCTCATTTAAGTCCATTCTAGCATTTAAGGTTGGAGGGTAAGCTCTTTTTTGATCGATAATTGCTTTAACCTCGTATCTAGCCTGACTGGCTGTGCTGTTAAAAATAAGTTATAAAATGCTTGAACAGGAACCCAATAATATTTCTGAATTCCTCGTCAAATGCTGATCATGCTAAGTTTATAAATCACCAAAATTGCCCAACTACAACCGAAGTTAAGACGATCTATTCAGTCCGAATTTACCGCACTGGGTTTGACTTATATGTTCACACATGGTCAGTAATAAGCCTGGTAGCTAAATGGCCTGCATGCTGTCATACCAGACAAAAGACTGCGCTTGGAAGTTAACAAAGGAGCTCTATGTCTGGTAAAGCCACTGAATGGGAGAACACCCAAATGGATACTTGATGTCATTCTATTACCAATCACTGAATGAATGGGAGAATACCCTAATGGATACTTGAAGTCATTCTATTACCAATCACTGAATGGGAGACCACCCTAATGGATACTTGATGCCATTCTATTACCAATCATGAGCCGCAATAGACCTAAGCCATTTACATTTCTGGATGGCACTAGTTTTATTACTGTGCAGAAAAACAATCATTTATTTGAGACACACGAAACAGTATGAAATACTGTTGATCAAGAATTAGAACTCTATAATCTCCAGATACACAGCAGAAACCACTAAAAAATATTCATAATGATACAGCATTCTGCACTGATGATGGCTCGGTGCGTACCCAGCCTGAAAAATGGGGGGACGGCTCGAATTTTTGAGGATGTGTATAGGAATTCAATATCCCCATTGTGTTGCTCTGGCAGGTTTATATGCAATAGATGAGGTGGGGACTGACTACGGCGTTTTTCCGTTCAGTGACTGGTATGACAACAGGCAGGCCAATTATCTACCAGGCTTATTACAGACCAGGTGTGAACACAGTCAAACCCAGAGCGAGCGGGTACATTCGGAGAATAGATTGTCGTACTTCAGTTGTTGGGCGATTTTGGCAATTCAAAAACTAAACAGAGTCATGCTGTGAATAATACGCTTACATGAAAGTCACGCATTTTTAAAGATATGCGTGACTTTTCACTGCTCGTCCTTCGGAGCGGCTTTTACCGGGATCAAAGAGAGCGCAGCGCCTGAGTCAGACTCAGTTACAATGACTGCATTGTCCGGTGCGAGCAAGACCCAATTAAGTGTAATTACCTGACCATAAACTGTAGTAAACACCTCTGCCTGTGCATACTGGCGATTGCATTAACCAAGTTTTCGTTAAAAACAAATACCACAGCTGTATTCAGATGGAAAAACAACCAAGTTTGGTTTTGGATTTTTAAAAATTGATAAACTATTAAGCTAAAAACTACAAACATTGGGTTCGATTGAAGATAAACGATTGTGCGTATTGAGATACTAGGTGATTTACAAACATAGATCAGAGTTAACAATATCACGTGGATTATTCTTTTAAACAACTAAGCTACATTGAAACATCTATGAACAACACACAGTGACTAAATTAGATATCAATAATTTTTAAAACATCGCTTATGGCCCAGTGCATGCCGAACTACTTTACTCCAGGAGTAGTACACTAACTGGAAAACTGATATTCGCGAACATGCGCCAATTTTCGATAGTTAGCTTGTAGTTGTAATGGAACCCCTGTGAAGACAACTAAGATCGCTAGCTTTGTAGTCAACGAGAGAGTGCAAACAGTGGATGAGGTTGGTCGGTGAGCAAGATCGAGCTGTGATTTCATTTTTTATGACTGAGGAAAAGCTAGAACAGTTATGTAGTTACCGCAACCAACATTGTCCAGAGGTTCCACATGCATGGTCACCATTTGACGAGGATTTCAGAAATGCTATTGGTTTAGGTTCAATTCAAATGTTATAACTTAACTTTTATTTTTAGCAGCATTAGCCCCGTCAGGCTACATACGATTTTACTGTAGATTAGAGCAACTGTCAAACATGAAGAGAGCTGGGCCTTCAACCATAAATGCCAGAATGGAGTTAATCAGTTGTGTAAGATATTGGCTACAGGGGTGTTCTTCCCAACTTCTTGTTGGGCTATAGAATCGAACAAGTTGGGAGCAATGGAAAAACGCCATAATGCAACAAAGGAATAGCACATATGCAACGGTGCACATTATCCTTAGTTCTCGTTTCTTTTGTAGTAGTTTTAACCAATTTTTGTAGTTCAAGCAATGACAAAGTTCAATTCTCAATGACGGATTTAGTTTTTAAAGTGCACAGAGTCTGTGGCACTGCATTCCCAACCAGTAAAAAGCATTCACAACCGTAGCTGGTTGGAAATTATGAGGTAGCGCTTGGGATGAAAAGGAGATCACAACATTAGAACTCTGTGCTCAGCCAGATACCCACTAGAGAAAAATGTTAGTACCGGCACATCAGCTTAATGCAGGCAACAAGTGGCAGTGCATCAGTGTTCGTGCAGGACGACTGAAGGGACTTTGACCTGAATCAAAAATGACATCTTTAATAATTATTTTGTGATATAAATATCCGGCAGTTTAACTGGCGTTTCTAGTTGACGCGACCCCAGTGAGTAAGCGTGCGCGAAGGCAATACAATCCGATACGACGTTATCTTGAACCAAAATACAGAGGCGACTGCGTTGGATAGTTCAATACAAATGCCCTGGCGTGTCAATGAGAATTTAGCTAACGTAAAGTTCTCTTTCCTCTGGTTATGTTCAAATAAAAAACGGGGTACGCTATAGCACAGTGAAAATCAAAGCCCTTGTAGTTGAATATGAAAGATTTAGACTAAATATTATACAAATTACGGTAATCTCGTTGCCAAACAACGTAGGCCTCCGCAATCTGGCCGTCCTCAGAAACCCAAGTCGCAAACCAAGCCCCATATAATCGATGTTGGCACGCGATCAGCTGATCGCACAAAAGAATAGTGTGTGAGCGTAGTTAAATAGGTCATACAAAGTAACCCGGTGTACCAACCAACAAAAGATCTATCAGTTCAAGAACTCCCTATGTACAACAAGCAGCGAAACTTACCAGACACAACAGTTCCAAAAATTAGTGCAAAGTGGATCATGCTGAAACTTGGTTTTCTCATATGAGATGAGTTGAGAAATCACGGCATCACAATCAGAGCCCGAAATCAACGTTGTGTGCAAGTTAACAACGTGTCATAAAACGTGTAGTTGAATGCAGCGTCCAAAGTCCAGATGGCATTTGTTTGCCTGAAATCTGATATCTATGTGAACTTCGAACCCACAACGTGCCGTTGAAGTTCGAGGTCAAATGCCTGTGCAAAAGTCAGTTAACTTTGCGCTTCTAACGTTGGAAGTTGATCATCTTCAACGGCAGACTAACCGTCGAGTTTGCCACAGTAGGCCCTTATGCTGTCTCTCATGCAGCACGATTTTTCAGGCTATGCCATCCGTGCGTGGCACGTGTCACGTACCGCTGAGTCATTTTAGAAAGTCGGCACATTTCATTCAGGGCCCGGCTTCTAATCTTTTTACTCGAAATGGAACTCCCAATTATATATTATACTCTACTTTTGTGCGAACTTAAGATAAGTGTTTATTATTGTATGCTTGAGTACACAATGGGGGGGGGGTTAAGGGAGCCATGCCCCCCATATAGGCCTAATTCTATCAGATCCACTTCGGGAGGCGGATGCGAATTTATGACTAGCACATGCGCGCAACCAGGGGGACTCGGGGGTGAATAAACAAGTCCGCAACTAACCCAAAATTCGACTCGGAGACCATGCATCCCCATATTTTAGGCTGGGCGCGCGCTTCTGCGGCAATTCTGGTTATTCCTGTGTCCTNCCCCTCTCCCCCCCAACTCAAAATCCTGGATCCGCCCCTGTAGTTTGCAGTTGATAAACCCAACAATCAAGGCTAAAAGTTCGAATTTGAACTCGAAATTTCTTATTTTTACTCGAGTTTGTAGCACGAATATAAAGGTCATCCAGTGCAAACTTGGTCTAGAAACTCGTAGGCCTATATTTTCGTAAACTATAACGTAGGCTATTCGAGCAGGCTAATAACAACTTATCTCTACTGAGTTGAGTTCGCACACAAGTAGCAGAGAACATGCGCGCACCCGGCCAGCCTAAAACATAGGGGGGCTCGAATTTTGCGTTATGTGGACCTTTTCCTGAAAAAAGTAATAGAGGACTAAAAAAAATCAAAAAACGGGTTACTAGGTTCAGACCTACGAATTGTGCAGTCGCGCCGAATTCCTTTGCACTTTTGTCTCCTTTTCTCGGACTTTTTGTTTCTCTGAGGCGGACCTTTTTGCCCACTTTGCCAAATGGGGGGAGGCTCCTTTATACCCCCCTCCCTGGGTGCGCGCATGGAGAAATTGCTAAAATAATTTCTAGTTCGTTTCGAGTACAAAGATTAGATTCCGGGCCCAGGCAGGTCTGCGTTGCAAGTTGGCAAATTTAGTCGGGATGTCGCAAGTGGCCCAACACGATTTTGGTAGGAAAATGTTCGCACAAAGCCTAAAAACGGCAGGTTGGTCGTGTCGGGAGAAGTCTATTGCACCTAACAATGATACCAATGATCACCGACAGTTTAGACGACAATGTCCCTTTAAAGTAAACACACATTCTGTCCGTCAGAAAAAATCATCTTACAGTTATAAAACTATGTCTCAATTTGTCCCTCAGGACCGTGGGAACTCAATTGGAAAATGGGACCAGTATCGAGAGTTTAGAAGAACGAGATTTTCAGAATTTAGGTGTCGGCTAATGTGAATTCTGTTGCAATTCAGTCAGGTAGCCTATCACGGATTTAGCCGCTTTAATTAACTTGTATATTTTGTGAAGACTAGTTTTCCGACTGTCAGTACCCCAAGAAGCTTAAAATCAATCGTCAAAACTTTGGCCTGCAAACAAGCTTAAAAACCCACATTTGACAGCTAGTGTCACACGAAAACTCCACGTTTCATAAAAAATGCTTTCCTCATAACGATCTTCAAAAGAAGTGAGATCCCTTGAGCGAAATTATGAGTTATTTTGCAGGTATGACGATCGACAGATCTATTGGGTCGATTACATTTTATTGGCCGTGAGGCTGCCTGAAGAAATATGACTCGCACGTTTGAGGTGATGTATCGTTCTACAATAGGATTTTGGTGACGGATCTACGGTGGGGTTCAGGGGATTTAAACCCCCCTTGGGTAAGGACACAAAAAAAAACGTCTCCAACAAAACAAAAACGGCACCACCAGCGTGTATAAACCCCAAGTAAACTAAATTGAGGGGGAGGTTCACTCTAAAAATATAATTTTTTGCATTGGGAATTGCTGAGTCTTCGTGGCTCATCGATAACACGCGCGGAGATCAGTTGTGCGCGCGCTTCCGTCGACACTTCTGAAGTAGCCAAGCATTTTAGATGGATCCACCGCTGAAAGAGCAGTTCAATAGATGATTTCTTTAGGTATCTAGCTTATTTACTCTAAGATATGTTTTGATGTGATTACTAGGGGAAATACTGTGGTGCCGCAACCCTGATATTCAGGCGAATTGACGGCAACGTTTTTACCTCAGTCTGTCATGCCGTGTCATTCTATTACACGCCACACGTTTGCAACTCAAATTTGACTGATGTATAGTAAAGTCTTGCGCAATATCATGCAGTGTACATGTACACGTAATATTTTTGCGAAAAATTCTTTTTCCGAAGAAATACTACTGTGGCGGGCGCCGTGGTCTGGTCACGAGTCCGTTTGAAGATACACTCTAACAAGTTATGGCTATACACGGAATGACCAAGGGGGCACTCACATTGACATTCGCGAACAGTGTACAGTACCAGAAATTACAGTGAGGCTGTTTTTTCACAACAAAGTCTTGCGGGACTCGTGCAATGTTCAATGGGCCTCCTAAGGAGCTGTAGTTCCGACCTCAACAGCTACTGTCTTTCTACCTGCAGTAAGCACACTGCCGTCTTCTATACTGGGAATTTCCGCAGAAAGGCCCACCCGATGAAATGCTCATGCCCATGGGCATTTATTTGATGTTAGTACTTCAGGTTTGAAGCGCTCTGACATTGGGACGTTTATTTCGAAAATTGCAAGAGATGCAAATAGGTCCTGGGATACATCATCAAGGTTTGAAGTAGTCCATGATGAACGGATCAAATTTAGTTGCGCATGTAAGTCTTTTGAATGGACTTGGCAACCTCAAGGGTCTTAGTGCCAACTGAGCCTCGAAACGAGATGCTGGCATTGTAGTGGCTTACAAGCTCATTGATACAGCAGTTGACGAAGTGCAAGCGTTGGGAACAAACGTCGAAGATATCTGGGTAGAATGGATCCAAGACGAGCAAACCATTGGATCCGCAGTGGCGGATCTACGTTTTCAGTAAGGGGGGGTTTACGATTCCCGCAAAGGTCGAATCCGAGGCGCGTGGCGCCGAGCGGGGAGGGGAGGTCGGGAGGGGAGTAAACCCCCATTCCCGTGTAAGATAACTTTTTTATTTTTGTAGCCAAACAGTGAAATTTCCATGCATCCTGGTACGTTTCTGGCACTTAACATGTACCTGGAATTTTTCTTAAGATAATTAAAAGCCCTTCTCGATTTCGTCACATGAACTTGGCTCATAAGTTTCGTGAAACCATATTTGTGCACATCTTGGTATGAGTCACACCACCAGCAAAATTTTTTGTTGGAACATCTGCTTACACGCACCTTTTTAGCATACGAAAAAGTGTGATGTGTATACAGGGGTTTAGACAACTAGCAAATATTCAAGAGCATATGGAGCACCGACGGGGCGTAAAAACTTGAATATCAGATGATCGCAACAGCCTCAAGCTGTTTAAGAACGAAGACCTGTACTGTTAGTCCGGAAATAAACGTGTTCTGTCTCGTTACGAGAAAAACTGGCGAACGATGGTGCTCTCAGCTCATAGTTTATTATTAAAAGCGACAAAAACAATTAAGTATCACTTTATTAAGCTGAATCACGTTGACAACAATTGAAAAACGTCAAATGTATCAGGAAACAAATCATCTGAAAACAGTTTCACGAAACCAAAACACTCTGTAGGCCTACACCGTGGTGAAAAGATATACAGGAGCAGTTCGTAGAGGGACCAGATGTACACTGAGAGTACACGAAAACTCTGGCCTGGTCCGTCAAGAGACCAAAAGTACACCTGTGCTTATTATCCCTATAAAAATAGTCGATCTGTCGCGGGACCAAACAGTACTGGCTCAGATAAATAGTTTTAAAAAGCACACTTTGGTAAAAAACATCACAAGACTAGTTCGCCGAGGGACCAGAAGTACACTGAAACTCGATATCTACACAAATCAAGCTGGCCTGGTCCGTCGTGAGACCTAAAGCGTACTTTGCAAAAAAATTTGAATTGAAACTTGTCTCTAGACACGTTTTAATCCCCAGTGGTTTACACATCTGGTGGTCAACTGCTGCGAGAGGTTGTCAAGGAAGGGTTTTCGCACCGTTCTGTAGTGCTCACTGGAAGAAACAAGTATTGGGTACAGATTTAACTACGCACTACGTGAAATAAGATTTTGGATATGAAGCAGATAGACTCATGTGGAAATACAAACCAGAATCAGTTTCTGTGCGCTCATAGACCCTCTGGTGTGCTGGGTAAATTTGGCATGTCTAAAAATAATTTCTATTTCGTTTTCATTGTACACAAGCATAAAAAACCGACATTATTACAAACTGTGAATAATTATAACTTATTACCTGGGTGTTTCTCCAGGAACGTTGGTCCTATCTTCCTGCTGCCTAGACTGCCGAGGAATCTGTATATCGGATCCAATGATTTGCTTGTCTTAGAACCATTCTACCCAGACATCTTCGACGTTTGTTCCCAACGCTTGCACTTCGTCAGCTGTTGTGTCAATGAGCTTGTCCACCTCTACAATGCAGCATCTCGTTTCGCAGCTCAGTTGCCACAAAGCCCCTGAGGTTACCAAGTCCATTCAAAAGACTTACAGCATGCGCAATTAAATTTGTTCCGTTTATCATGGGCTATCTTCGAACCTTGACGATGTATCCCAGGACCCATTTGCATCTCTTGCAATTTTCGAAATAAACGTCCCAATGTGTGAACGCTTGAAACCCGAAGTACTAACATCAAATATATGCCTATGGGCATGGGCGTTTCGTCGGGTGGGCCTTTCTGCGGAAATTCCCAGTATAGAAAACCTCAGTGGTACTTATTGCAGGTAGAAATACGGTAGGTGTTGAGGTCGGCAGTAGGGCTCCTTAGAAAGCCCATTTTTTATCAAAGTGTGCTTTGTAAAATTATTCATCTCAGCCAGTACTGTTTGGTCCGGCGACAGATCGACTATTTTTGTAGGGTTAATAAGCACAGGTGTACTTTTGGTCTCGTGACGGACCAGGTCAGCCTTTTTGTATACTCTCAGTGTAAATCTGGTCCTTCTGCAAACTGGTCGAGGATATCTTTTCACCACTGTGCATAGGATGTTTTGGTTTCGTGAACCTGTTTTCAGATGATTTGTTTCCTAATACATTTGACGTTTTTCAATTGTCAACGTGATTCAGCTTAATAAAGTGATACTTATTTATTTATTGTCGCTTTTAATAATAGACTATGAGATGAGAGCACCATCGTTCGCCAGTTTTTTTTTCGTAACGAGACAGAACACGTTTATTTCCGGACTAACAGTACAGGTCTTCGTTCTAAAACAACTTGAGGCTGCTTTTACGCTATCATCTGATATTCAAGTTTTTACGCCCCGTCGGTCCTCCTTATGCTCTTGAATATTTGGAAGTTGTCTCAACCCCTGTATACACACCGTGACACTTTTTCGTATATGACTTTTCGTATGCTAAAAAAGGTGTGTGTAAGCAGAGGTTCCAGCAAAAATTTTTGCTGGTGGGGTGACTCATACCCAGATGTGCAAAATGTGGTTTCACGAAACTTATGAGCCAACTGAGCCAAGTTCATGTGACGAAATCGAGAAGGGTTTTAAATTAACTTAAGAAAAACTCCAGAGACATGTTAAGTGCCAGAAACTTACCAGAATGCATGGAAATTTCACTATTTGGCTACAAAAAAAAAAAAAAAAAAAAAAAAATGTCTTACACAGGAGGGGGAAACCCTCCCGACCTCCCCCCGCTCGGCGCCTAAGATTCGACCTTTGCGGGAATCCCAAACCCCCTCCTTACTGAAAACGTAGATCCGCCACTGACGATATGTGGTTCTATCGATGTTTACTTGTATTATAAAAATGGCCATTAGATGACTCAGAATACATTGATCCCATCCAAAAATGGGAAGGTGTCGTCGTCTCTCAAAATTATTTGCCAGATATAAAGGCAAACCCAAAAAAAAAACTGCCATTACGAACCACAGCAGTAGTCGAACCACAGCAGTAGTCGAACCACAGCAGTAGTCGAACCACAGCAGTAGTCGAACCACAGCAGTAGTCGAACCACAGCAGTAGTCGAATCCGTCCATCTGTTGTCATTGCGAAATTTAAAAGTAAAAACATCTTGCAATGTGTTTAGCAGAAAGAGCCGTAAATGCGAAAAAATGTTACTAAGCATCACCACAGTAGTTGGATCTGTTTGAAAACCCACGTCAGACATGCTGTTGTCAGTAGCAACATATCTGCCAATTCTCTTTATGATCCTCTGCACGGTTTGGCAGATACAGAGGCAAACAGCAAATAAACAAAAACAGATTAAAAATACTGGCCATTAGTTGGTGCAGAATACGTCAAATCCATCACAAAAAGGAAAGCTGCTATTTGCAAAATTTCACGACAATAAAAACATCCGCTATACGTCGAATCTATCCGAAAACGTGAACTTGTCGACTCTTTATAGAAATCTATTCATTAATTTCATAAAAATCTGCCACGGAGTTTCAAAGCTACAGAGGACAACAAAAAAATAAAATTGTCAGTAGGGGGGGGGGGCACAGCGGTATTCGGATACATACAAACCGGTCCGGTGTCAACTTAATATAACACTTGCCAAAATCAATAAAGATCCTGCAGAGGGTTTGGGAGATATATGCAGCCAGAGCAAAGATACCGTATCAGAAATTGGCGCTACATATACCGCTGTGACGTATTTAGGCAGCACCGAACAATTAGCCACGGGGCATTTTGTAGAATTTATGTAAAGGGCGTGTGTCGGCTGTTTTGTGGAATGCGTTGAAAATAATTTCAAGGAAAATGATTTGCTTGCGCTTTTGAACGAGAAAAGTCAAGTTTTTTCAGCCGTGACCTACTCTTAATGCAAAATGGTGGCTGTCGTATGCTTTCAACCTAACTGTCTCAGAAACCGGTGCACTCTTTCAGTGTTACAAAAGGTACCACTTTCCAATATAGGTGGCGCTGTGTCAGAGGGTAAGAAACCAGGTGCGCTCTCAGGTGGCTGTCAAACAGATCAAAATTGCCAAAAAGTAGCTGGTAAGGGACATACAGTGACCACATTTTAAAAATCTATGGAGTACAAGCATTCTGAATCTATAGTCAGATTTTTTCTAGCACTTGCAGGTTAGTGGCAATTTTGGAGAGACAACTAGTCACTTAATGAACTGCCATCAGGTGGCGCTGAGCATAAAAAGGATTCACCCCGACGTCTACGATTCACCCATTTTAACCTCACTGGTTCCCTGCATGTCCACTTGGGAGTAGAGAACATGCAGGTATCATTTAATTTTCCTCGGGAATTTTTACACTATTTTAAAGCTACGAAAGGTACCACTTTTCAGTAAAGGTGGCGCTGTGTCAGAGGGTAGGGAAGATTTTTTTCACACCGCCGTTTCTGGTTGGCTGGTCGAATTCTCAACAGCTGGCGCGTTAGGAAAAAACAAACTGGCATGACTGATGGACGAAGTGTATATGCGGCTATTAAACAAAAAGTATTTGCTATCACGCCACTTGCATGACGAGGCTAAAAATCGTCCACAGTCCTCCATTTTCTTTCTCTGTTGTAAAGCTAATCAATGACAGCTGAGGATACATCAACCAGTGACAAAAAACAAGTGCTACTGAATGATACCTGCATGCTTTATACCTTCTAGCGGACACCCATGGAATCAGCAAGTCATATTAAGGGGCATCTGTTTGAAAATATAGACAACTAAAATACCTCATCATTAAAAAAACAATAAAATCTGACCAAAACCAATATCAAAACATTTTTTCTGTACTTAGCATTACATTACAAAATAAAGAAAACATGGAAGAAAAAAAACTAAATATCAAATAATCTCTGAATGAATGTAGCAATAAAGACATCTCTAAATTTACAAAATAAAACTAATGGTGATATCAGGCTGTTCCAAAGGTCATTTTTGCACATTTCCCTCTGTTCCAATTGATTACACACCTTCAAAGTTCATGCCAGAAAGGTATCCTGGTTCTGAATGTTTGCAAAAGTTGCTGTTGAATGATGACCAACGATTTGAGATTAGTTGAATATTATGTGGTGATATACAGGTTAGCAATAATGAGACAGCCAGCACAGGTAGAACATTCAGATATCACCACAACTGACAATCACGCAGCTTTAGCATCTATTCCAAGCAGTCAGCTCCAAGTAAAAATACACTATTGGCCCCAAAAACACCCCAGGAACGGACTGGGGCATTAAGTGGCTAAGTTGACATCTTCCGCTACAAATATAGCCAACAGGGGAGATAATAGCCAAGAAATAGCCTCCAGAATGAAATCGTTGGAGACAACTTGCAGCAACATTGTGTTTTTAACAGAAATAGGTTGCTTCCATTATATAACAGTGCAAATGTAAAACTCCATTATTTGTAGATGGTGGTGTTGGTGCAGCAGTGGTCCTACCTGTACAAGTACATGCTTTCACATTCACTTCACAGTCACAAGGGACTGCTGGACTACAGACCCCCCATGATGATGATGATGATGAACGGCTTTCTGATCTCAATCTATTCAGATGTTAAAAAGAGCAGCCTTCATTCATTAGCACCACCACCTGGTAGACATAAAATTTCCCAATGTGCGATGATTGTCACCGGTTATGGCTACAATTGACCATCTTAAGCACTTCTAAACAACAGAAGTGTGCATTAACACTGGTTATCTCTGATAACAGAGTGCACAATGACACCAACACTTTGAAACTGCACAAGACAATGACAAATCATACATAACAAAAGAGCTTTCACATAGAATGATTCCTGATATTTTTACACCACAGAGTAGCAAAGGTACAGAAGACCTGTTGTACTTGTATGTGCAAATACATGCCCTCACAACACAATAGTCTACGAAATTTGATATCATGTTAAAACAATATAATCTTCCAGAAAAGACAACACATAAATTCATATCGTAACATTAAGAGAAAATGTTTATTTGTTCAAAAACCAAAACTGCATTATCAACTGCTGTTATTCAGTGGCATATTTTAAGACTTAACTACTCATTTGCCAATTCCATGATAAAACCAGCACTGACAGTGGAGTTAAACACTTATGGTGGAGTTAAACACTGACACTGGAATTAAACACTGACAGTGGAGTTAAACACTTATGGTGGAGTTAAACACTGACACTGGAATTAAACACTGACAGTGGAGTTAAACACTTATGGTGGAGTTAAACACTGACACTGGAATTAAACACTGACAGTGGAGTTAAACAAAAGGTGTTGCCAAATAACTGTGTAGTACGCTTCACAATAAACTAACTATTATTAAGAAAAGTACAGATACGTAAATGTATCATATTTGAAGAGTCATGCCATCATGAGATTGACAAATATATTAACAATGCATGTACTTAACTTTTCACAAATGAATATATGATACAGTGGCAATCATGTTTTTACCAATTTTCCTTAAAATGCCAGTCTGGCTAGTTTAGATCTCAACCACACAAACATCATTGACAATTATCCTTAAAATGCCAGTCTGGCGAGTTTAGAGCTGGACCACACAAAACATCATTGACAACCGACAAATGAAAGCGATACTCTTGACACAGGTTTCAGATTTTTCAGGGTTAAAATGAATAATCTTCAGTGAAGTTGTCTCCTCCAAATGAAGCATATCCTGAAACAAAGCCACCAAAGTAAGAGATCGTTGATAGAGTACATATCAAGAATTACAACAAAAAGTCTTCAGTTTGCAATAAGAGTAATTGCTAAAAGTAAGAGATCGTTGATAGAGTACACATCAAGAATTACAACAAAAAGTCTTCAGTTTGCAATAAGAGTAATTGCTAAAAGTAACAGATCAATGATAGAGTACAAATCAAAATTACAACATAAAGTCTGCAGTTTGCAATAAGAGTGATTGCTAAAAGTAACAGATCATTGAAAGAGTACATACCAAGAATTACAACAAAAAGTCTTCAGTTCGCAATAAGAGTAATTGCTAAAATTGTAATTCTCATATTGTAATAAAACATTATATCTTTTTCTGGGGACAGGTATGTCGTAAAACCATGGTAACAGGAAGGAAATCAACACATTAAAATTACACTCGGCCACCATGTCGTGCCGAATATTTACTGCAAAAATTGAATGCATCATACTTTGTTCTACATAACGTTAACTTAAGAAATGAACACTTTCAGAAGATAAAAAAACATGCAACTTTTGACACTACACAGATGTGAATGTCTCCTTGGCCATGGTACAATTGTAGAATATAGGCAAGTTAATTCGCCTAACTTTCAACACAATTTTATCATCTCTTTCCGACAAATGCAAATCAAAACAAACAGGTGTTTCAGCACAATAGTCACACAAGTGGAAATGTTCGGAGGAACACCTGTCCCGAGAATCTGCATAAAGTATAACAGCCTTACCTTGTCCATTTCCGTAGCCCCCGCTCATCAGACTGGGTGGTCCGCTGCCTTGGCCTCGACTGTTGGAATTCAGGAACAGTTCAATGTATCTGTGTTCTGAAATGACAACACACACCCAGTGTTGAGCAACAGAAGAAAGACAGCATTCATACAATGGTTTCATGGGTGTGCCACATCTTTGCATTCATTCCTCATACCACTACAAGAGACTGACTTGTCCTGATAGTTGTGACTTTTACCAAAACAAAGGGAATTGTACGGCAAAGGTGAACAGAGAACAACTGAGGTTCTAACTAGGTTATCAAATGTTTTTAACTATTGAGTGAATTTGCAAAATTCCATTTTCAGAGACATTTTAGAATTTTCCTCAAGGTGACGTCATTTCTACAAGACCACCAGGTATCTCTTACTTACCATAATTATTTGGGGATCTTGTCACCTGGCAATCTCTAAAATTCTGAGGTCATCAAATCTTCATGCCTCTCAAGATACATAATTGAACTAAATAAAAATTACAATGTCTGTTGACAGCTACTAAAATTGTTCCTAATTCAAAGTCATTGACTCAACAGCATTTTGCAAGATAGTGCCCACTGGGTCAATTTGAAGCAATTTTTTTTGAATGGAAGACCTGGATACTATATCCTGAAATTCAAATTCATACAAAATCATCATTTTGAAAAAAACCCATGAATTCCTGTGTACATGTTCATGGTACGCATACAAATTCTGATAACACCAGAAAACATTAACTTCCCCTTTAATTCAAATAACTTTGTCGTGTCTGAGTGAATCATAACACTCACCCATATTAGACTTGTCCTTCTTCATAGCTTCACACGCCTCGTCATGACTGTTAAAGTCGACATCTGCCTCACCGCTTGGCCTACCATTCGATTGGTATTCAATGGTAACAACGGCACAATTCACGGGACTGAAGAACTGAGAGAAAATGAGACACATCACTAACGCAGTGTTTGTATGATTTTTAAGAATGTGAATAGGAAATAGGACTTGTGAACCAGGAGGAAGATGAGCTGTTTAAAATTAATGTTCCCAAAGATGTCCTATAAGCCATCTCATGAAGCTGTATTCTTATTCAAGAATTCAAGCCCTATCGACGATTGCGAGACCGGCAGCTAGGCACTTGTCAGTGAGATTTCGCCCTGTGATTTCAGCACAATTTTATGAAAAATGATCGTAATTTAACAACGAATTTTGATGGCAATGCACCACAATTTTGTAGAAAGTAAATAATAACCCATGTTTAATGCAGTTCTTGATCCTTGGGAAACAGGTAGTAACTAAATTCTTTATCTCGCTAACTGGCATTTTTAGCAGTCAGGCACACAACACGTATAACCTCCCTGTGGCCGGTTCGCCCCCACGCTTGCCGACGTACTTGTTTACCGGCTTAACCAAAATGCAATATTCTGACCTTATATGGCGGTGTTGCAACTCAGCTATTGCACTACATGATGCAGGTTATGCGAAAACCCAAGGTAGGTCATTAGTGCAAAGGTTACCCATTTGCAGAATTTTTTGTTGTCACATTTACAAGTTGTCAATGAACACAACTGCACTTTGTTTAGAGTAGATGATGTTCAAATAGCATTGTCGTTTAGTTCCTGCTATACATTAGCATAGTTAAGAGCATGCAAATACATCTTTAATAAAGAGGGCTAGTACACACCTGGCGAATATCCCCCTCAGTAGCTTGGTAAGGTAGCCCTCTCATGTGAACTGAATGACCTGTAGTGCTGTGGTGATTGCTGCCAATAGAGCCACCCCCTCCACGGCCACCCCCTCCACGGCCACCTGGTCCTGCAACACAAGACAGAAATAGTAAATGACTGGGATACAGGAACAGCTGCAACACAAGATATAACACATGCATGACTTACAATTCATACAGTAATACTGTTAATCTGACCTTTCTAAATGAAGAATATTTACAGCAAGTCATTCAGTCAAAATTTTCAAGATAATATGAAGTCTATGTATAGGATGCAGCAATGCAAAACCCGAGATCACAAAAAATCTCTATTCTACATTCCCTATATTGTAAACGCATTTTAAAATATGTGTAAAGATGTGAAATACCAAGATTAGAATGGAGAAATGTTGGAGCTGTCCCGTCTTGATGTATATAGATTGTTAAAAATGACCCAAGTAATTGAATATTATGTATCTCATGTTGAAAACTTTGTTCACTTATCGAGCATGGCCAGATTCAGATGTGCTCAATCCAGGTAGACTTGAACAGTACCGTTGACTTGAACAGTACAGTTGACTTGAACAGTACCGTTGACTTGAACAGTACCATTGACCTGAACAGTACCGTTGACTTAAACAGTACCGTAGACTTAAACAGTACTGTAGACTCACAAAGTGTGTGAATTTGTTGCCATTTAAGTAAATGCTGTTGGAGTGTCATTTGTATAACGATCAAGAACTTTTGGACAGTTTACACATGTTTTATAAGCTTCAATTTCCCACTGCGTAATGTCAATTCAAATTCCAAGTAAGTTAACATGTATGATGTACGATAAAAGCCAGCACACACCGATGCCATTTTCCATCAGTGACGACTCCCAAGATTTTGTATCGATGATAAATTGTCGGTAACCAGCACACACCACACAACACGACATCTTCAGATAAAACACGTTTATAATGCTTTCTGACAACTTACGATCTTGTTCTTGAAAAATGTAGGAGAAATAACATTTTGAAAATTAAATGACCTTCGCACCTATTGGCCACTTCCTGTGCATTATGAGTCAAAAATATATTTCTTAAAATTTATGATAATAACAAGAAAAAGAAAAGAAAATAAAAACCCGAGAATAACAAGACTCTACGCTGGTACACGAAGAATAACAAATATTATAAGAGTTAAGAAATGGTTACATTTTTACAAAAACCTGAAGAAAGATGTATAATGTGTGACTGTGTGCACATTGCTCAAATGTTATGACTTGTACTATGGGCTAATGGACGTATAACCGGAATAGAAATTGATTGATATCACAATTACCTCCATAGCGACCACCACCACCACCTCCACGACGACCGCTGGATCGGGACGAGAAACCCCCATAACCTGTATATCCCCCATAGCTGTTATACCTTCCTTGACCACCGTCATCGTAACCTGTCAGTTGGAGAAACACCAACACATTTGATACAATGTTGACAAGTAATTGAAGATGGTGAATGCAGACAGGTGTAGAGGATTGCGCAGTGGTTCGGATTTCAGAGGTCTGTTTTGTCAAAGTTGGCAAGTCCCACTTAGCCCTAAATTTTACATTAATCTCCACACTGACAGTCCACTGGGCTAGTGTCCTTAAAGTCCAAGAAGCACACGTTTTTAACCCTTATTAAATGGTTAGAAGAAATTATAAGGAACCATGCAGTACCTATCCCATAACCAATACACAATCCGTAGTCAAAGAAAGATAAATAAACGCGCCACTCACAATTCCGACTCGAAGAACACACTGCCACTTTGAACTAACTGCCAAACTGGAAGTACAATTCATTCAGAAACCCAGACTTAAGTACATCGACTGTGCGACTGGAGCAGTGTCCGTTACCAGACTGCAAACGGGGATAAAACAATCGACAGCGGACCTTAATTTTAATAAAACCAAAATAGGGACAATTAGTACTGAAAATGTTGACAAAATGTGGCAAAATAAATTTTGACAGAAATTATTTTGCTGGACTTGGACATGCAGCTGATGACCTGGTGCGGTCTGATCGAGACCACTCGCACTGACAAAAGACAAAGGCATGCCGTCCCCGGCTGTTTTATCGGAATAAATGGTTCAAATCATAAATGCCCTATACATATAAAGATAGTTTCCGACACTTGCATAAAATTATGGACTAGTCAGTCCTGTGCCAACGATTGAATAACAAGGCCGACTATGGCGGACTAGGCTTATCATGTTTTACTGGGTGTAACTAAGTCTGGTAAACAAACAGTATAAACAGAACAACGAACATGCAACATCAAAATAATTGAATAACATTGCTGAACAGTTAGAATATCCTGACAATTAAACTTGCGAAAATATCGAAAATAAATTTAGACGTAAACTAAGATACTGACAGTGGTCTACCGTGACTTCCATTACGGCCGGGCGGCTGACTGCCAACAGAATACCATTTGGTGGCGAAATAACTTCAGGAAGAAAACTTGCCATGGTGCCAAATGGTATAATATAAGTATTAATGAGTTTAAGGTAAAAGGAATAATTCCCACATAGCCAAAAACATTCGTATAAGCTGCTATCTGGTGGAGCCGGGACCGCCTCGTCTGCCGTGTGCGGACATCTGTGCTCCGCGGGGCAAGACGAACACATTAATTAGCTACCCTGACCTTGAATGAGTAAAATTCGTGTGACAGATTAAAAAAATACTGCGTCATGCTCCTAACACTATAATATTTTCCCGTCACCAACATTCAGCTCATTGACTAAAATTCAGTGCACTCCCACCCCCTCCTGGTTTGCGGTGTGGAATTTTTATATTTAGACAACAGAGGTATATATTGTAAGTTTTTGTGAGGTTTTAAAATACATTTTCCCAGATACTTGAAAATCAAAGCCAATTCAGCAAGTGATAATTTTCCCAGCGAAGAGTCACGGCAACTGCAGGGGAATTACTTTGCCGGTTACTGTGTTCAGGCAGCAAAGTCAAGCACAGGTGTGCATTACTGCAATTGAGGTGTGGAGCTCACTGTTTTGAGATAAAACTTATTTTTGTTAGTTGAAACATCGCCGTATGAGAATGTTTCTTTTCTATTTTACGTTTTTAACGGCCAGTAAAGCCGGTGGTGATTTCCTGCCAAGTACGCACTGCGCTCACACGTCCGGGTAGTCACACAGCAATTGCTCACTTCAGGTTGGTACTTTGCATGTTTCACAATATGGCGATAAAGATAAGACATTTGTTGATCAAGGAAGTTTTTCCTCTACTACCTAAACGGGTACTGTTGCTGAAATTTGAAATACCCTTGTAATGAGTCAGGGCTGACCTCAATAGCCGGTCGTTAGCTATGGGAGATGCGACGTACTTCACAAACTTATGATTCAGAAATTTTTTTACCTCTCATTCGACTCATACGTCCGCCGCCGCCGCCACCACCATATCCAGCACCACCACATCTATCTCGTCGGTCATAAGGGCTGGGCCTTGGCCGCATCATGCCGCCAGCAAAACCATCACTTGCACCATACATAGCCTTCTCTGCCTCCCTCAAGGTGCTTTTAAAGATTTCGATATACCTGAAATGAGTGTGCCATCCGACTCAGTGTTGCAGTCACAGGATATGAACTATAACCACCAATGTTACAGAGTCAAAGTAGCGGAGGAGCATATAACAAATTTCAATATGTCCGTCTTCATATATTCACATAATGTGGTCTCGGGGTCTGTTCCATAATGACACCCTTTACATCATAATAAATGAAAATATCTTCAAACAATGGACAAATCATCAATTAACACAAGGGAAATGCACTTTTATCTCACGCAGATGACAATTTACCAGTATAGTAGCAGTAGTAGCTGTATTTACACAGTTTGAGACAACATCAATTTTCAACTGGAGAGTGACCAGATGTAAACTGATTGAGCAGCAAAGAAGATGAAGAATCACTTTTTGTTGAAATCCGGTTACCTGCAACCTACCAACTACTCATGTCGAATAATTGGAGACATTTTGCACATCACAAGTAAAAATTTACCTTCAATTTGAAACTCTTTACTTTTAAATGACAAGTCATATTTAAGTTTCCTGTTACCAATATTCACTGCACGCTTTGCCAGTTTTCATTGCCCTGGAAACATGTGCGTCGCCAGCGGAAACGAAACGATACGACTCACCTCCTGCATACAGACCACCAGCCCATCAGCATGCACCCACACGCTTTGGGACACCCCTTTGTTGTGGTGGTAGTCCCCCGGGCAGGCGACACATTTGACATACATTACCCCACGGTGGCAGCGTTCCACCCCGAATGTCTGCGCTGAGGGGCCCACTGTGAGTACCTGTTCCCGATGGTTTCCTTGTGTTTCTGACATGCCTTATCAGCAATGTCTTGGCTGGCAAACTGTACAAAGGCATCCCCCGTTGAGTACCCCGCGCCGTCCTCCTGGATTGTGATCCCATTGGGCACTATCTCCAACCCTGAGAGAGCCAACCCAATAGACACGGCATCACAACAGTTTCTGATTGGTTAACATATACAGCAATGAGATTTTCCGATTGGTTGAATGACTACAAGAAAGCTTACTAAATTCTTAGCTGATTGGTTCGATAACTTAATTTCGCTGAACAACTGCTACAAGACTATTCATGGTTGAATATATACATATACATATATATATATATATATATATATAAATAAGAACAATTCATATAATTCTGTGCTAGGCTGAATAAACATAGAATAGAATAGTAGAACACCAACTACTCCTCGACTGGTTATAAAGAATACAACAAATCAAAGGAAGCAATGCGATTAGTTGTCAGAGAAACCCAGAGGCAATAATAGCCAAAATGATGCCAACAGGTGGGGTGCACACAATCATTTATATAAGATGTGACTGAACAAAAAATTCCGAGTGTTACCCTAAGACTATAAATGTATACTTTACTATACAGCCATTACGAAAGCGAATAACTTTCTAAGGTAAAAGTGTTAAGTAATCTGGTAACCTGATATTGGAAGGTATTTATCAGGTAGTGCAATCTTAAACAGACAGGCAGTTCAAAATGATTGACCAATCATCAGCCTGTAACTTGCATTCTTTTTAAACCACACCCAGTGCCTTCTTTAAACCACACCCAGTACCTTCTTTGAAAAATAATGACTGGTTTGCACTTAGGGTTGCAATCCTTTAAGTTTTTAAGTATGGCAAGCAAGTAAGAATTCATAATTAGGCATGATTACATCATGAACCAACCAGAGTTTACTTGTTGTTTGAACGGCAAGATTCGTCCTGCTAGCTTTGAGGTTTGTGATTTTGCTTTGAACAACAGTTGGTATAATGCCATAAAATCCTTTCAGATAATACTTCAACCGCCCACTGCTTAAGTTGGTTTACATACCAAACACATAAAGTTAATATCTTGTATAATCCTGGAATATATTTAGTTCAGCTCATAGTGTATCAAGTTGCATGCTAACTTTGATTTAAACCTACAAACTGACCATGTCAATGAATGCTGCTATGACCCAATAGAGCACCACGTCAAACAAGACACGATTAAAAAGTTTGTTGCATAATTGCACAGAGATTTGAAGAACGGGGATAATGTCGTTTAAAGACTTTTCTTTCCACACATTCCTACCCTTGTCCACATATTCCTACCCAAAGCTTAAAAAGGAAATTTCATGACATATGGCAATGAATTTAAAAAAACTGTTCTCAATTCCTTGCCACTGCTTTTTACCATTAAACTGAACCAAGATAACAAGTGGCCCGACCCTGGAAGGGTGGGCTAACCCTTCCATGGCATTTGGACAACCTTGTTCACTTGACAATGACTCGAATGGTCTCTTTAGGGAGAAACATCATTTTGAAGTTATGGTAGGGAAAACGTTGACACATTTCTGTTTGGTTGAGTAGCGTGCTTTATAATTTGTGATTTAGGTGGTGAGCACTGGTTCCTTACTCAAGTGAGAAGAGGTTTATGAGCTTGTAGAGAATTGACAGATGGTTGAGACGAAGCTGCACAAATTGACAGATGGTTGAGACAAAGCTGCACAAATTGACAGATGGTTGAGACGAAGCTGCACAAATTGACAGATGGTTGAGACAAAGCTGCACAAATTGACAGATGGTTGAGACGAAGCTGCACAAAGTGACAGATGGTTGAGACCAAGCTCCACAAATTGACAAATGGTTGAGACCAACCTGCACAAATTGACAGATGGTTGAGACGAAGTTGCACAAATTGACAGATGGTTGAGACCAAGCTGCACAAATTGACAGATGGTTGAGACCAAGCTGCACAAATTGACAGATGGTTGAGACCAAGCTGCACAAATTGGCAGATGGTTGAGACAAAGCTGCACAAATTGACAGATGGTTGAGATGAAGCTGCACAAATTGACAGATGGTTGAGACGAAGCTGCACAAACCGACAGATGGTTGAGACCAAGCTCCACAAACCAACAGATGGTTGAGACCAAGCTCCACAAATTGACATATGGTTGAGACCAAGCTCCACAAATTGACATATGGTTGAGACCAAGCTCCACAAATTGACATATGGTTGAGACCAAGCTGCACAAATTGACAGATGACTGAGACCAAGCTGCACAAATTGACAGATGGTTGAGACCAAGCTCCACAAATTGACAGATGGTTGAGACCAAGCTCCACAAATAAAATGATCCGCCATGATAAGTGGATATGTTGAGCTTGATTTCAAATATTAACGTTAATGTTAAATTTTCTTCCAAGCTCAGAAATAACTGCTAATTTGAGTAAGGGTTGAGATCAATTTTTCATAATAGTAAGTGGCCGAAATCAAAAGTTATTTTTTTAATGGAAGGTCAGTTTAATAGACGGTCAGTTTAATGGAAGGTCAGTTTAACGAGCGGTCAGCTTAATGGATGGTCAGTTTTTAACGGAAGGTCATTTTAATGGACCGTCAGTTTAATGGGCAGTCAGTTTAATGGGAGGTCAGTTTAATGGAAGTCAATTTAATGGCAGGTCAGTTTAATGGAAGGTCAGTTTAAAGGAGAATGCCACCAAAAACGTATTTCTTATCAATTTAGATTGAGTAGTTCCACTCGATAACAACAAGTTCAGTTCTTTTACCCGACACCAGATGGCAGATAAAATTAACCAATGATGTCATAGGTTCTAGGAGTCTGTTCAGTAGTTCACAACACGCTTATTGGTGTCGGCCTATCGCTTGACATCATCGCTTAACACTAATAAATAATCAGAATTCGATGCAAAACCTTTACAAATACAATGAGCTTTTAAATAAACAAGCTGTTTTATTTCTGTTACGGAGTTACAGAAATTTTGAACGTACCGTAGCCTACAAGGTTTGGTAGGCCAACTTACCGAGGTTGATTGCAGGGAATTTGTATCTGTTTGGTGATAACTTAGAATTATTCCTCCATGAAATACAAACAGGAGAGCTGTATGTTGTAATGTTAGATTTACCAAGATTTATCTTTTTCAGTTCTAAACACACAAAACGCTCGTTGTAACCCAGTGTCTCGAAACCCGATCAGGCCCGTCGCCGGCGGCCACACTGGAGAAATCATAAACATAAACCTGCTGAGTTAGTCGACTGCCAAAATTGAAAAATTAAACTTCCAGTCACGGAAAGACTAGACTACTGAACCAAAGAAAATATGTATATGTGAATATTTTGGCAAAAACGCCAGAAAATTGCAATTCTACCCGCCTAGGGCTGCGAAGCCAGATTGCCCTTCCACAGAACAGTACGGGGCAAAAAGGTGTACAATAACAATGATTCGAAAAATGCATACATATCTAAATAAAGATTACCTTAATGTCTGACTATAGCATATAAAATCAAGTTATTGTTTCACAACAGCTTTCTGTCAGCAAATACTGAATTAGCATGCACACACACCGCCTTGGTTGCCCAGTCAATAAGTTATATTGCATATGAAGCCGTTAACGCAGTATGTTTTATTCATTGTTGGTTTCTCAAAACATTTGCACTCACGAACATTTCAAACGCATTGTAAATTGTCTACTGAGAGTCTTTCAAGACACTTGGTTTTAGTTTTATTAAACATTGGTTAGGGTGAGAATAACTCATTTTGAAACAGATCAATGCCGGCCACAGATATTTCACAGCCATGTACTTGATATTAACTGCGTGCCTTTCATTCTTTACTGCTGCGAACCACTTCCCAAGCATTTCAGATTCTCAAGAAAATCAAAAAAAGACATACTGTATTCGCCCTATTAAGCGCTCAAGGCGCTTAGAAAAATTCGCTTCGGGAAAAGGGCGCTTATTATAGCCCAAAAGTGGTTGAAACCCAGTCTCCGACACAGGTGAAATTGTAAGCAAGAATTCTTCAAATTTACGCTCTGTGATGCATCTGTAACCTATGACAAAGTTTCTTACAAAATTGCAGTGCATTGCTATCAAACTTTGTAGTTAAATTACAAGCATTTTTCATGCGAAAACTCGCCGACAGATGCATCACAGCCTTGCCATCGCCGATAGGTCAACTTGAATTCTTGAGTAAAAATATAGTTTCGACTCACAAATTACATGAAGTCCTTCTTAAGTTTTAAAAATAGAGTCCCTAAGACTTTTAAGTTCCTATGGAGTCTGGATTTACTGCATATTAAGTCCAAATCTGCGCTAGATCGTACTCCGCAACACGAGAAAAATGTCCGGACAAATACACTTTGTTGTCACGTGATGTTTGTTTTGAAGTTTGTCTGGGTGTGTGAGTGAGAGGGTAAGTGCATGTCATCAGAGTTTATTTGCCAGCGTAAACGCGATGTAACGATCTAGGTGTGCATTGTAACTAAGGAAATTAATACAAGCAGTAAAGAGGAACGTGTTTTATTTAGTACTTGTTGATCTCAGCTGCTAAATAACATTCGAGAATTGTCTCGGTAAGGTCGCTGGGTGGCTGGATGCGTGACAGTCTAACAGTTATTTTTCGGGAGATTCGGGGGGTGTAAGGGTGCGGAAGTGTTCATCAACAGTGGGTCACTTTGACTTTAAAAACACCAACAACGACTAATTTAATAATTCCTCCGAAAACTAATGCAAACGTTTTTTAACGGTATTAGAAACTTTCGGAAATAAATGCTGGTATTTATTCCTTGCCGATGCTATGCTACCCATTTCAGGAATATATAGTTCCCAAAAACTAATCTTTGATGACAGGTACCTGCATGTAGTGAGCGCTTCCTGGCCACGTGCTTTTAACAAAGGTCAAGTTTTTATTAGCTTTCGATTCGCGGTTTTCACCTGTACAGACCATATAATAGGACACGTCCTTCGCAAGATCAGCAAAACTTTTGCGTTCTTTTTGAAGCACGGCGGAAGTTTGAAGTGTATAGTCACGGCTAAATACCGACATAGCAGCGAGGCTCGTGGTATACAAATTCCACGCACAGTGATTTTTTCAGGACTGTCGGATCTTACTGATATAAATTGAAGACGTTACTGTAGAATTTTAGAACTGTAGGTAAGGCATTTTTCGCATGTATATGGTGTTCACGGACTGAGCGTATATTTTAGCAAAGTCTGAAAACGCGTGGGGGGGCGCTTATAGGGGCGTGGGCGCTTATTAGGGCGAATGCGGTACGCGCTTTAATTGCAGTTTCAATGGGAATGATACGCTACACCATACCGGCACACACTTAGCTGAAGAACCACTGACATCGCTGTGTCGTGTACTCGCCTTCCTCACAGGTTAAAGCGGCACCTCTCGGTGAGGTGAGATCGACCGTATACGAGGTGATTTCGATATAGACCGATTAAGACGGTAAAAAAAACGAAATAAATCGTGTGGCATTCCCCTTTATTGGAAAGTGAGTTCAAAGGAAGGTCAGTTTAAAGCAACTCAAGTGCTAGGGCCCAAAATGACATGAGCATATATGAGGCGAGTGGAACGCACATTTCCCCATCTGTTTGTGATTCTGGTATCCAAAGAACGGATGCTGTTTTAAGTACCTTAAGAGGTTGAATGATTCCAGACCATTAAAGTACAATGCCAATGATTGTGACAAACATCAATTACAAAATCCCATGCCGAAGGAATTAAAAACGGTTGGCTCTAGATTGGTGACGTGTGTTACAAGTCATACCATAATTAACTAATTGCTGAAACTATATAAGTAAATTAATACCATATTTGCTGATGAATTGAAATTGAGAATGAATAGCACAAAACAAGGTATAATGGAGAAGCCCAGAATAACAGCTGGCATAGCCCTTGAAAGACTAAGTAACGCAGTAGAACAGCTGGCATAGCCTCTGTAAAGAACAAACCTGTGAAGAACTGTGTGATCTCTTCCTTGGAAATTCTGAAGGGAAGACCACGCAACCGTAACACAGCTTCATTTGTGGAGAGAACCGGACCGTTCTTTTCTAGCACGTAACTCATCTCGCCAGGTTTTGTTCGAAATACTGCAACAGAATACACCGTGGGATTGTGGGATTATTGAACTGTCGTTAGAAAACCAATGTCAACTGATATACACAGATACTACATCAACTTACCACGGCATAACTGAGCCTAACCTATTTATCCACAATGCTGCACATTTTCTCAGCCTTTATTTTGCTGTCGACTTAACTGTCATTCTAAGGCCAATTTAGTTATACTGCTACAAAGTCAGTAGCAACATAGACAGCAATAAATTTGATAAGCTGGCTGAAGCATGACCTACTGTTCTATATTTGTTTAAATCTGCTCAAATGTGCGCTAACTCTTTTTGAACACTATGTCAGCCATAAAATGCGTTTTTCTACCTAAAATGGAATTGGATCCGAAACAATGATATTTTCTACCTCTAATAAATGGGAGTTCAATCCGAGACATTGCTATTCCAGTGGAGAAGCCTTTCTTCACTCGAGTATTTCTCAATTATGCTTAGGAGGTTACTAGCCTGTCCTAGAAAAATGGTGGCATCCTTTGCGATTGGGGGTGAGGTTGACATGAAGCATTATGGGACAGATTTGGTGAATTATGGGAATGAATTCCCATTTTTCATTCCATCAGAGATGACTTTTTATCACTAGTGCAAGCTATTGCAAGAAAATACAAGGTATTTATGGATTTTTGTTCCCGGATACAAATTATGATTCCTTATAATGTATATGAAAAATTCTGTTTAATTTGAATTTTAACTGTCTTATTCGAATCCAGCAACTTTAAGTTGGGCATCAGTTTCAAACAATCAGGCAACCTTTCCTAAGGTCCAGATTCAGGATCATATCCGGAAAGGCAGACTAATGATGGACAGGTATTGATGGCACAACAAACCAATACATTTCAGTGATACGAAACTGTACCAGTGCCTGGTCCTCAGCCAATGGTCCATAGTCCTTACCCTCTACGTATCGTTTGCTCATATATTCTTTGTTCTTCTTTAACGCAGCCTCGACGCTGGCCTCATCATCTAGCTCTATGTAAGCCTCGCCGCGAGGCCCTCCATCACTCTTGTATGTGAAATGAATAGCACTGACTCCCTTGGATATCGAACACTCTGAGAAGAACACAAAAAATGCAGTTTCTCCAGCAATACATACCGTCAGTTTGGAGACAAACACAATTATCGTGTAAGGAATGCCGACAAGCTTTATGATTAACAAGCATGAACAGTTTACAAAAGATGTTTACCACAAGAGAAAAGTTTTGGTGTTTGGTTCGAAGTTAAATGACATGCATAACAAACAATTAATAAAAACAACCACGGTTTTAAAACGACTTGACATGTTTCGGTGTCATTTATTCAAACACCATCATCAGAAGAAGAGAGAATATAGTGGCCCCCTAGCTAGGCCCAGCAACAAGTGATGAAACACAGACCCACTCAGTTACAGGGAGTGACAATAAACTAGACCAACAATGACAACCTGTGGTGTGCCAGTTGCCTATTGAGATTGGGCTGGCACCAACTGAAGTGTAGAGCCTTACGAATTTTAAGCTTCTTTGTTGTTTCTGCTAGGTCTGTTATAGCAAAATCATTGAAAGAGCATTGCTGGTAACAATGATTGGAGCTCTGTAGATGAATATTTACACATGAACCTCTGTCAGAATTTAGATGTTCCATAATCTTTATTTTCAAATGGTGAACAGTTTCACCTATATACCTGGAGCCACATCCAGCACAGATAAATTTGTACACTACCCTGGACCGTAGACCCATAGGAATTTTGTCCTTAGGGCTAAATAAGACTTGAATGTTAATACAACACAGTAATCATTCACCAATTTGTTAAGTTTTTGTTGAGCAATCTTGGCGTAAAACCCAACATAGGTTACTTTAAAGTACTTGTAGTTAGTTTTGTCTGCAGGATGAATATCAGGGTTACGTTGGAGTCTTGCTTTCAGTACCCTATTGACTAATTCTAGGGGATATCCATTCTTTTGCAAATTCGTTGTAAGTTCTTTAATATTAGAATCAAATCTAGCCCAAGTGCTGTTAATGCGATACACCCTGTCTGTTAGAGTTTTAATGAGACCTACTTCATAAACAAAGGATGTGAAGCTATGAAAACAAGTGTACGGTAAAGTCGCGTGATTTTCGGACAGCCCACCACTTTCGACCGATAATAAATATTTCCGAAATGTTTTTCATAGTCCACGAAATTCGTACAAGGTCCAAAAACAGTATTTCAAATATTCTCGAATTTCGGACATTGTCATAAACGCCGAATTTTGTCTGCGACTTTAAAATTTTTAGAAACGCTAATTTGGGATTGACGCAACTCCCGTGTCACTAAAGCGTTCAACGGATCTCTATAAGGCTTGAATCCGAGAATCGGTGTAACGGGCTTTGACGGTAATTTTTACCTTGTCTTGACGATGACACGACCGTTACTCGATTGTCTTGCGTTTAGCTTGTGTTTGGTGCTTTAGCTATGAAAAGAATCACCGAGTCCCGTATGACGAAAATTTCTGATTAAAATACAAATAGGAAGTACATCGAAGGCTGCAACTTTTTGTTGTAGCGTAACATGTGCTCTGGTTTAATTAGGCCATGCTGTTCGACCTCCGACTGTGACACTGAACTTGCACGCCTGACATCAACTTGCGTTTTTACGAAACGTTTTTATTTTTGAAACGTCCTGCCCTTTGCAAATGCCCTTGTCAGTGGCTAATATCTCCCGACGACGTGTCCGGATTTTATCCTCGACGCGATGAGAAATATTTTTTGTTTAGGCCCCCATACAGAATAAGCTACAGGCAAGTCTGTACGTGGGATATCGAGCGTTCAAAGTAGTGTAGATAGTGAACAACAGCAGCCGAATGAGTCGGAGCCAAAGTAAAGCTGGTTACAAAGCAAACATAATTAAGTCGCACACCGCGCGAGCCCAACCGACGGAGGCTGCGTCGTGCACAGAAGGTTTTCATGCTTCCGTTCCTCGATCTTCAGTCGATTAAATATCGTCGGACAATAAGTTATGCTGCCGCTTACCTGCATCCCGGCGAATGATTGAAATTTTGTGCAGCCGTTCTGGGCTTTTAATAATTTTGAATGGGACAGTTAGCAAGGAATGAGTCACCACTGACTTCATACAACATTCAGTGCTTCTGATAACGCAATTTTTTGGGTTGAAACGAAAAAATTTCATTAAAAATCTGTATGCAGTTCAAACGTCTTTCGTTTTTCTGTGTCTTCTTGGTAGTGCTCATTCGTGTAATGTGTTTAGCAGTGAAAGGCTCAGCACTCAGTACGGCGCGCGGCGCACACACAATTGTTACAGAGACATTACATTCCCGCGCTATGTTGTGTATGTTGTGTACTACAACACATATCAAAAACTAATGTACATCCACGTAACCACGCTTCACTACCCTTACAAATTCTCTGTAACTCCCTGATAAGCATCGCAGATGCAAGAATCTCGCTAAAGAAGCTAGTGTGATCGTGTGCTTCGCTTGCAATACCTGACCATACGTCTCGAAGTCCTCAGTCTAGCGTGCTCGTGAAATTCTCACCCTTGCGCCCCCGGACGCAGACTAGGGTGGAGTTCAGTAGCTGTCTTGGGAATAGAAAAATCTAGCCAAAATCAAGTTTTCAAATAAAATACACAATATATCGCGTAATTTCATGAATTCTTGCTTTTTAGGGAAGTCCTAGCGTTACGAGCTTTACCCCTATGTAAACCTAAAAAAGATTGAACTTGCGGCGACCCAATTTTGCTTGCTCATCCACTGGTCTATGTACTTGTGGTCGTGTTAATTCGCGCCTTATGCCATCTGAGGTGCAACAAGCTGGACTCCATGGTATCCCGAGATTAAGATGAATCCCGACAAGGACACCGGGACCCTGTCTGCGGCGACTAAGAAAATCCTCCACCAATCATTTCGAAAAATGACAAGTCAGTTGAATCAGATTTGATAGTCATTGCTTCTTGTGGCAGTAGGGGTAGGCTAACACGAATTCAGGACCTGGAGTCCGATGCAACGGGCCTGGAATCAGATAGATGATTCCGACCCGGTGTTCCATATCTACTTTCCACAGGACCTTTTCTTCTTGTCCATGTCACCGCCTTCAGTTGATAGTTTTGAGACAAAAAAGAAACGTGATCTTAAACTACAGACCATGCATTTTGTATTACTTGAGATAGTTTTAGAGGCATTCAGCTGTAAGTGTATTTAGTTGTGTTTGATTCGAAAGAGATGACTATTACATTACTAATTATTATTGTTCTATTTTTACCCGAGGTGATGCCTTACTTGCAGTAAGGGTAAATAATTTTGGGAAGTATTACCAGCGATTTCCGTATATAAGTTTGGGAAACCAAACGTCTTATGTAAAAATACACCAGGGCCTATACTCAGCAATGCCGAATACACAAACACAGTATAAATACTGTAGCTCACCCTAAGTATATCCTACCATTATTAGATTTCAAGAATGCATTTTTATTCTCAGATATGCATCCCAGATATATTTTAGGGAAAAAATTTAAGGTATGCAAATTGGGCATATATTCTGCTGGACTTGTATACGGAAATCTACGGTGGATCTTCTTAAACCTGTTAACCATGAAAATTTCATTGGGACAGTTTTGTTCTACTACCGTCACATGTTCAACTAACATTCCGTTAATGCAAGTCGGCCAGTACGTTCGCGTTTGCAACAGGTAAGTGTTGTTTTGATTTTTGTTTGGTATTTCCATATTTTATTTTGTAATGTATTCCCCTCTTCAGATAGTCACTGTTTTTCTTCAACAACATTTCTGTACTTATAATGAGACTTCAGTTAACTCGCGATTGTTCATGCTTTAAATGCAGCGTTAATTAGTAGTGACTGAGGGAGACTGAGATGCGCGAAATTGGTGACGACCGTGGACGGCGTTAAACTGGTGACAATCAGAAGAAACGGCCCCAGTGTCATCTTCCACGCATATTATCAGAAACTGTTAAAGATTGTCAGTTTCATTTCATCCACAAACAGATTTCACAAGTCAGAGTTTTCATTGTGGTAAGAAAGGTAATCGAACACAGATGTGTTATGTCAGCTCAGTTGCATGAAGACGCGCCAGTGTATCCCTGAGTTAACATCGGGCGTTTCAAAGGCTGTGGATGAGAAAGGCTTTAATTGTAAAAAACTGTTGGGTGAATTTGATGTTGGTAGCATTTGAAATTGCATTTGCTTTCTAGTCAACGCCCTTATAATGTTAGTTAATCGTGTCTTCAGCCGCGCAGCACTGTACTAGTCGACGCATTCCCATCGTTTGCAGTAGGCCTAAACATGTAGAACGACAGCGCTTCTTCAACAATTCAGATGACTACCAGGACGACGAATCGGGATCACGAGTAGATGAGAAACTACTCGTTTTACCATCGTGATTGTCTTTGTTATCTATTTTAGGTAATTGTTCATTCGAAGTTTTCATGTTGAAACTGAGCTTTCAGTTAGTATGGAAATAAACGTGTCAGTGTTAACTTGCGTTTCGGTTTGTAACCAGCAGACAATGCATGGATACGTTTAACAAACATAAATTTATGCTATATTCTTGTCATTGTTCATCA
Source organism: Phoronis australis (assembly GCA_002633005.1). NCBI lineage: Eukaryota > Metazoa > Phoronida > Phoronidae > Phoronis > Phoronis australis. The sequence continues at coordinate 213,599 of NMRA01000063.1, read as the reverse complement.
CTTTCTTCACTGAACTCGTTCCCACATCCATTACTGTTACATTTAATGCAAAATTCGTTAAAATTGAGAAAGCGCATGTTTTGATGGTCGGGAACCCTCTTTGTGCGTCGAATACGCAAGTCCAGCTTTTTATTGGGAAACCAGGCGTTGACAGCGCAAACTTGACATTTTTTATTGAGAAAACGCATTTTTACAAAAGAGAATCAGTTGTCTGCAACGTTTCATGTGCGTCAACGACGCAAACCAGACCCTCTCATTGGAAAGCCCATATTTGTCACCAGGATGACTCTTTTTTCACAACGCAGCCCGATATTTCAAGTGAGATGGCGCATTTTTGAAAAGATTCCGTCACTCGCCAAAAAAGGTTTTTGAGCATCGGCAATGCCAGCTGAATATTTCATATTGAGAAAGCGCATCTTTGAAAAGAAGAACCAACACTTGTTGGGAACGGTAACGGTCTTTGTGCGTCGACAACGCACATTTCTTATTAAGAAAGCCAGATTTTCAAAAATTAATCGCGCAGACCATTTGAGTATCACTGACCTGCAATTATACTGCTATCAAATGACCGAGCCAGCAATGTTGATACTACGACCGCTCATCGAAATAATGTACACCCACGAAATTCGGGCACTAGTGCGGAAATCCAAATTAGTGGAGATCCGCCAAATTCGGACACCACAAAAATGACGTTTCGCGAGATTCGTCCAAGAATGAATTTTTTCTATTGGAATTAATTTTCAGTGACCGAAAATCACGCGACTTTACCGTACAGTCCTGTGTAGGTCTTCTTATGAAATACTGATGTTATCACTGCGGTACTAACACGTCCAGAAATGGCAAAATGTTGTCGACTTCAATTCTATACTGAATTTTAAGTTAGGATGCCTCGAGTTTAGGGCCTAGCTAGGTGGCCACTATATTCTCTCTTCTTCTGATGATGGTATTTCAATAAATGACACCAAAACATGTCAAGTCGTAGTTGTTTTTATTAATATGTCCTGCTACTTGCTATCAAGGAGATAACAAACAATCGTTACTTCATTTTGTTGATGCAACAAAAACTTACCATGGGTATTTAATCAAAGCAACTGTCTGTTCGATGACATCAGCAACAGTAAAACTCATGAACTTAACATCTATGTATTAATTCTGATCCTCAAAAATAGGTCAGTACATAATTTACACACTGATGTTTACTATGTGTTGCCTGTGTCTATGATGGGACAGGCTGCTCATAACAAATCTCGAATTAGCAACAAAAGACAATTGAACAAAGACCGTTTTACCAAATATAAAGTTGTGTCAAGGTCTTCATACAAATGGAGAGAAAATTCGTCTACTTGACCAGCAACTCACAAATAAACATACATGGACCTAGTCTACTGACCAACAGTTCACAAATGAACATACCTGAGCCTAGTTTACTTGACCAACAGTTCATAAATGAACATACATGGACCTAGTCTACTTGACCAACATTTAAGAATGAACATACCTGGACCCAGAAAGTTGATGACTTCATCAGCTGAAGCAGAGTAAGGCAAACCTCGAACACGAATCACAAACTGATCACTTCCATCTCCCATGAGGCTCGGCAACCCAGACTGTAAGTGACATAATGGTTACAGACTGCTACATAATTATTTGGACATCTTTTGCAATCTTTGACACAACTTAAAGCAAAAGATCATATTTTCTTTAAAGAGAGCAGAGGCATCTCCTTTAGGAATCAGTTGGGCACAGGTTTCTTGCTGCCATATGATTGGGGTACTTTGTCCCATGAGGGAAATGGTAAATGCACTTCTCTCTTAACTGAAAGGCATGACATGAAATAATAATTAAATTCCATTTGGTATGAATGTTTTCTTAACAATTAGATATGGCGTGCCCACATTTCGAGAACCATTTTTTTTCACTTAAAAACAGGCATCAAACTGGTTCTCAATATTGGACTATTGTCCCGGTTTCAAGATGAAATCGATAAGACATTGAACAGTTTTCCAAATTATGATTTCATATTCGTTTTAAGCAACATTTGATTTTTATAAAATTAATAAAAACACCATTTTTTGATTGATCCCATACAAAAGTGGAACGAATCGAAAACAATTCCAAACTGCAATTTTGAGAAAAGTGCATAAAGCATAGTTAGTAATTGATCAGCAATTTCTGAGATACGATGTTTCTAAGATACGATGTTTCTGAGATACGATGTTTCTGAGATACGATGTTTCTGAGATACGATGTTTCCGAGATAGGATGTTTCTGAGATACGATGTTTCCAACTTGACCAAATCTGGAATTTTTCTAGAGTACTGCACAACGGGGTTTAATGGGCCAAATGGCTTTTATACATAATACATGAAATGTACCAAGAGCAGCGCAGATGAAGTTATATCCAACGAGACATTATTCCGCGTATCGACCGAGACCGAACGTTGAGATCCATATGCGGAATAACGTCAAGTGGGAAATTAGTTCATCTATGCCAATCGAGATACGTTTTGTATTTTTCCCAAACACTTTGAATTCCTATGTTTCTTTCATTTTTTTGGCAGATTTTTAAATACTTCACCCAGATTGTTCACGTGGTGGATCACATCCTACCTACACTATGTACATACTTGCGCATTAGATAAAAAGTTTTCTACAGTAAAACAGTTTTAAATGAAATGATTTATTACTTGAAAGGAGATAACAAAGATGAAAACAATGGTAAGTGTGCATTGAAATGGTAACATTTCCTGAAAATAGCTAAATAACAACATTTGATATTGCAGTTAAGCCTACCACAGAATCGGCAACCGAAATGCAAACGATATAATATTTAGCAATTGAAAACCAAGACAGAAGTGTCATATAATTAACAGTTTTGTACCAGCTGTTACGTTTGGGACCTGATTGCATGTTGAGACTCAGAGTGTTATTTATACTGCTGCAACTGTAATACTTTAAACTATTTTTGGAAAGTTTGATGATCAACCAGCTAATGACGTTGAGTCGACATTGACCTACTTTCTGAACCTTCCATATCAGAGGGCACTGATTGAAGTTGTGCGGGAGGTGAATACAGAAAACAATATCACATGGCCACATTCACCCTGGCCAACCCGTGATCAAGAACGTCTGCAAGGCAATCGAGAACGAAATTTGGTGCAAGAAGTGAAACCAGGCAAGTCGAGTAAATTTGATGAATTTTCGTTGTTTTTACTTCCAATGTGAAAACAGAGACACAAGTTCAAGGCGTAACACATTGAGGAAGGTCAGGTAGAGGTTTAGGCTAGTGTATCTTCCAATTTTTGGAGAAAATGTATGTTGACCGAGGCATCGCATGAGCAGAAGGTGATTTGTATGTCATTTTGGCAAATTGTCGTTATTTTTGGCACTATATCAATAAATTGACCTTGGAATTGTGAAGAAATGACGTGTGAAAATATAACGCAACACTTGTTTTTTTGTAGTTTTGTCAGAATCTCTGATTTTTTGACGCTTTTCTGTTGAAAGATGCGATTGAGAATGCAATGATAAGCAATCAGGAACCCAAATTTGTGTTTGTTTATGCGATCGGGAACGCATCCTGGTGTGTCAAACAGTAATGAACTTCTTACTTATAAAACTTGAAAAAAGGTTACAAAATAAGTATTGGTGCAATGAATTAATCACATTTTGTGTCATTACTGTGTTACTTTCGTATCAAAACTGAACAATTACTGTGTTACTTTCGTATCAAAACTGAACAACAGCATAGCATATTTCCATTAATTTACCATGAGCACTACATGTACAACAAGCATAACTTTAGTTTCACAAACAAATTTATTTTCATTTCAGGAAACAACTTCACTGTATTGCGAGGCGAGCTTCAACGAACATGTTACCCACGACGTGTAGGTACACCCTACCAGGGTTTTGAAATACAGACATCTACTTTTAGACAAAACCACTGAGAACAATGGGTTCTAAACTGAAGACTCACCCAGGAGTTGTTCTATGAGACCTGTCAGCCAGGGGTAAACAAATTGTTGGAGCAGATGAGTGTAGAAAGTTGTTGTAAAATTGTGACAGCTACAGGAAAAAAAAACAAGTAGCCAGTGAAGTCAAAGAATGATGAGCTTGCCCATGGGGAGAAAGGGGGGTGCGGCAACATTTCACGAGATGATTCAAAGATCTAACAATTGGCCAGAAATTGTGTAAACTGGTGTGCTGATAAAACGGGTGGGATTTTACTTGATGTTTTACCGATGACATCGACACAGAGATAAACAGATTGACTTTTGGCTTGATGACAGTGTTCTCCACGACCTGTTTTAACTCGACGCTGTAACGAGTTTGGATTTTGCCACGTCGAGTTTGGAAAATGCGCGTCAGTTTGAAAAGTGCTGCGTCAGGTTTGAACTTTTGGCCTGGCTTGGCATTTCAGCCCTTGACACTAAAGCAGGGCCTGATTAACCAACATCAAGCCCATTGCAGAATGTTAGAGGCAGTCAACACTAAATGTATAACTTTGTATGACACTACAAAAAGAGTTTAAATTATCATTAATAAAATCTTCAAATAACAAAAATTTCATGGAGTCATCTACCTTGCTTAATCAACTGTCTAATTTACTGTGTCATTCTAACTTTAAAATTTTGCAAGTCAATCTGTAAAGAAACAATTTAATTGGCTTAATAAAGACAATTTTGATTTTGACTGACATCTAGTGGCAAGTTAGAGCTTTTATGAGCTTATTCAACTTGACAACAGGTGTGACTAAAAACTAGGTCACATCAGAACTCATGTTAGTAGTACTTAATATGTCTAATTGATATTAAAATCGGCATTGATATTATTAAAAGAACTTTTAATCTTTTGTTTGATGCTCTGGGTCTGTCAAATGCTTTGGAGGAATTATGAGATATATTGGTAGGAAAGCTAAACTTTGAAGTGTCTAAAAAGTAGGTCACACCAGTGCAGTGTGCAGATTTAAACCATATATAAATACCTCCAGCACACCCATGGTTATGATTAGAAAGGACACAATGTCAACAACTGCTACTAAATATTTGCATGAGTTTGGAATTTACAATGTGGAGAACACTGTTGATGAAGTCTTGGTCCTAAGTTTAACCTGCATCTTCAGTTCATGATCCCCAGTTTAATGTGACATTGAGAGACAATTATAATACATGTACTATATTGTGATTTTTTCAAAACGTAGTCAACATGTTGTCATTAATGTCACTTCAACTACAGACTGTAGTGATTTACATGCAGGAAGTCAACAACAATATTATAGCATTTCTATAATAATATTTATCTTTTATCAAACACACCTCAAAATTGGTCTTACAAAAATATATAAAATATTGCTTTAGAGAAATCAACATTACAAATGCAATGAACATTTCCAACGAATTACTTTTGGAATGTATTGCGACTAAATCATCACTGAATCATAGGCAATGTATTTAGGACTGATTGATAGTATAATAGTCTCTCACAGGAAATCAACAACAACATGAAAGCAATTTCTACAATAATCATAGCCATATATTTTCTTTTAAAATACTAACTGGCGAGAACAACTGTATGTATGTATTGCCCAATGACACTTAATTTAAATCTACTTAAACACTACAAAAATGTACTGGTTCTGTTAAACAGCCTTTTGAAATAACACAAATATAGAAAGAAACTTGAGGAAAAATGGTTCAAAACAAAACGTCACAATACTATCACATCAGACTACTACCAACCATAAACTCTGTAAATCTGAATTAACTATAGTGACTTAACAATCTTCAGCACTAGACTTAATGATTTCATTCATGACGTTTCTGCTTGCTATGCCTGTAGAAGGAGGCATACTGTTTTGACTGACATGCCACATTCACCACAAAAAGGAGTGTCATCGTGCTGTGACGCACAAATAGGACACTGAATTGACTTGGTTCCTGAGCACGATGCTTCACGTTGTGTTTTACTAGTGTCCATTCGATCCGCCTGAAAGTCGTCGTCTGTTATCTTCATATAAATTCACTTACTAAATTTAATAAAGATAGTGCAGTGGGTTTTGGATATACAGCTACGGGCGAAAAACCAATAAAACTACCACTAGGAGGCGCCACAGCAGCCAGTCACCATCATCAAACGTCCTCTTAACACTGAAAACATATACACAAATTTTCAAAATAATCCCTAGAATGATTTGATTGATCGAGGGGTGGACGCCAAAAACAAGATTTAAAAACAGCAAAAATGGCCACTAGGTGGCGCAAAATACCTTGATTCCATCTAAAAAACAGGATGAAAACGTCATCTCACCAATAGATGCCTATATTCAAAATTTTATGAAAATCTATTGAGGACCTTTGAAGATAAAGACTGGTAAATATGAAATACTAAAATTGCCACTAGGGGGCACGCCAGAAGTCAAATCCTAATGAAAGTCGTCGCCGTCCGTTGCTAACATCATATAAATACACTTGCTAAATTAAATAAAGATCCTGCAAACGGTTTAGGAGATACAGACATGAGCGCAAAAAAAAAACTGCCACTAGGAGGCACCACATTACTCAAACTCCTCAGAAAATCATCGTCAGCTGTCCACTTCCTAGTAAAAACATACATGCATACATAAGGCCTACACTGGTTCAAATTACACTTGACAGCAAATGGCCATAGCCCATAGAAACTGAATAAAGGCTAAGTAAGTGGGGTCAGTTGTGGACAGCCAAGTCACCAGTCTCACTCAAGCGGCAGACTGGGCTGCTAATCTATTTATGGTGTAAAGCAGTGGGCATGTAAATAATCTCTCAAATATCTTTTCAATTCATCTTGAACCAGTCACAGTAAATTGAATTTAAACAAAGGCCTAATGCTACCTATAGGCCACAGTGTTCTCCACAACAAAAATTCCAAACTCCACTGTTCTTTACCTAAAAACATGGTCACTGTGTACTTATATACGTTTTAAAAGTGTACATCGAACTGGTATTTTACCAGATTTTACCATCATCCCCACAATCACCTATGGATGCCAAACATGGACCTTAACAAAACACACAATTGCCAAGCTAAGAACAACACTAGAGAGCAATGGAGAGAAAAATGCTTGGAATAAAATTACTAGACAGGATTCCACACAGAGATAAGAGAAAAAACAAGAGTCGTGGACATAATCAAGACAATTCTGAAATTGAAATGGAGGTGGGGCGGACACGTGGCCAGAGCACAGGACAAACAGATGGACAAAAAGATGTACAGAGTGGCAACCCAGATATGGAAAGAGATCAAGAGGACGGCCCCAAGCCAGATGGAGAGATGACATCGTGAAAATGATAGGCACAACATGGACGAGAGCAGCAAGAGACAGAACAAGTTGGAAGGCATTGTCGGAGGGCTACATCCTGCAGTGGACAGACAACGCCTAGATGAGATGAGACACTGAACTGGTGTGACCTACTTTTTGACTTTCCTACCAATTTTTCACCATAAGTCCTCCAAAGCACTTATGACAGACTCAGAAAATCAAACTAAAGGTTATAAGTTCCTTTAATAATAAAAATGTCAAATCTAGTATCAATTGTACTTATTAAATACTTCTAACGATGTGACCTAGTTTTTAGTGACACCTGTTGTCCAGTTGAATAAGTTCTAATTCGCCACTAGATGTCAGTCAAAATCAAAATCCTTTAAATTAAGCATATCAAATTGTTAATTTACAGGTTTAATTGCAAAATTTCAAAGTTAAAATGGTACTGCTGGCTAATAATTATAATAATATTGCTGGCAGTCAATTATTATGGTAAAGTAGCTGACACCTTAAAATTATGTTTAAAAAATAATTTCTTCAGATTTTTTAGCAATAATTTACAGTCTATTACAAAAATTAGGTCATATATGTATTAGGAACTATGGATGATGTTGGCTCACTCACCCTCATTTTTTGATTCTGAGTGCGAAAGTGATGAGCCAGCCAAAGTTTTAACTTGGAGCTGCACTTTTCAAACTCGAGGCACATTCAACTAACTCATTTCCGCATGGAGTCAAAACTGGTGGTGGAGAACACAGGGCCTAATCCACTACTTGTAAGAAAGTCGCTGACTGTTAGGCTATGTTAGGCCTATTCGCTTTTGTAGTAACCTTTTTGTGTTCGGCGGATAACTGATAATATTACCCAATGACTCGGTGGTTAGTTCTGTGAAGTATATGTTGTCAGCAAAGACACTGTAGCGCAGCAATTTATACAACGGCCGTCTTCTGGGAGGCCAGAATTTTGGTTTTCGTAGCACATTTTTCAATATTCCGTGGGCTCCAGAACACAGACTTTACCGATACCAGTCTCAACAAACATTTCCATGAAACTGCTTTTGATGGCTCTCATTGGTTGTTGTATGTGTATTTCTCACTTAGATGAATATTATTGGTCACTTTTGGTGCCACCAGCCCATTGAGATTGGCCGAGTTCATCTACTTGCCTTATAATGAGTTTCGTTGGCAGCATGAACATTATATCTGTGGCGCATACTCCCTCTAAAAATCTGTCAAGCCGTTCGCAAACTCAACTTCAGTAGTGGCCGTGCATGACGTTTGCGGTTTCAGGGAAGTATTCTGAGATTTGGGACAGCGAGTGACGTCACTGAGTAAAGTTCAAAATATGTGTCTCGCGCTGAGAAAGTGTAGCCAAAATCACGTGCTCTCATTGAAATCAAGCGGTAATATCTCGCGTAATTTCGCAGTCTTGTTTACCTAGCATGGTCCTTACATTAGTGAATTCTATCCTGGCGTGCGTTCAGTAATGCTAGGACCTATGTTAGGTCCTAGCTAAAATCTAGCCAAAGTCACGTGATCTCATTTAAAATACACAGCAATATACCACGTAATCTCATGAAGTCTTGCTTTTTAGCGAGGTCCTAGCGTTACTGAACGGGAGGCAGGCTTCCGTTACCGATTGACATGCGCATTCTACATGCTTAGAAATGTCGTATGCTGCGGGAAGGCGATAAGGATTATTTTAAAAACCAAGAGTTGTTTCAGATACTGACGTTGACTCAGATGCAAATACGACAGATAATCCAGGGCCGGACTGTGGTGATACTGCCGGGTTCGGTCAACAAATCGCAAATATCCGTGTCACGAACGGTGAACCGAATTTTTGCCGACAACGTCCGTCAGACATCGGCAATACAAATGAATACAATTTGCTCTAGTAATAACTTGAGAATAGATGGTTTTCATCTGGAAGAATGAGTTAGTGACAATCCTGAAAATTATGGGAATTCCAAAGTTGCAAGCGTTTGATAATTCAGTTGATATCTTTTTAGAAATATTGGTTGTCATCAACAGGCCCAACACTCCCGTCCAAGTAAATGGAAAACGCACGTGAAATGTTTTGTTTACCCAATTTGCATTCAGTAGGGAGGACTCGCATATTGTGCAATTTTTAGAAGATTTCTGGTAGTGCAGCTTCAAAACATCGAATTTAGACTATAAGAATGCTGTGCAAGACAGTACACTTACAGACTGAGGGAAAACGTAAACTCTGCTATCAAGACATAAAAATGTGACTGACTTTACAAAGACACTTCACTTGGACTGTCTACTTCATGGGAAAAGTTTACTTCTGTGTTAGACTTTTTGTACTTAGTTGACATTGACATCACAATTATTGAGTAGCCTAAAACATTTCCCCATACTGTTTCAAACATGTCTGTAGACTTCCGTTTCAAAGTCATTGACTAAACACATTGGTTATGACATATGTGATATGTTTGTAAATAAGTCCAACTTCTAAAAATAAAAAGTTGAATAAACATAGTTATTTGTTTGCACTACTGTGCATAACTATTAAAATGCGTGGGTAAAAATAAGGTGCACAAAAAACTGCACACTAGCGTATGGAGAATGTTGACCGCCGTGCGGTTCCAGCACATTGCAGTTTATACGCGTGCGACCTGTTCAGATTTTCAGATATGGAGAACACTGAGGAATATCTGTGTTTTGATGATAAAATTTCACAAATTTAACTCAATAAGTGGCGTAGACTGAAAGCCAGCAACTATCCAATAACAGTAAAAACAAACATGCAAAAACCAATCATCAAGCTCTAGTGCATTCAATACTAATGAGAAAAGTTGTTACAATTACCGTTACTGTAGACTGCTGGATGTTGCTTGTGTAGACAGCACACATAGCATAGGATGGAGTTCTGAAATAGAATGTAAAAATGAAATCTCTAAGTTATGTACAATCGAACCTCAATACAACAAAGTTGAACAAACCTCCTGTGACCCATTGAACACATTTTTTGTAACTTTACTTTACTCTACGTGAAACAATTTTATCAATTTTTTTTGAGAAAATTAAAACCCTAGAGCCGTTTACACACCATTTTTATATGTAAGGCTGTCCAAGCACGAGCTCAGCCATGCGAAGCAAATCACATGCATGTGCTCAAATACGAAATTGAGGAATCTACGGCCGAGCAATTGAGGAGTTTACGGCTGAGCAAATGAGGAGTGTGCATGTGCGCAATCGAGGAGTCTACACACGATCAATCAAGGAGTCTACACGTGATCAATTGACGAGTCTACGCACAATAAATTGAGGAGTCTACGCAATTGAGCAGTCTACACGTGATCAACTGAAGAGTCTACGAGTGATCAATTGAGGAGCCCACGCGTAAGCTAAGGAAATCTGTCGTTGGACTAAAAAAAAAACAAAAAAAAACGGAACGTGTTTTCCCCCCTCATTCGCTACCGGTCCTAGCTCGAACTCAGTATAGTCAGGCAGTTCTCTCGCTTCGGCATCTTGCTGGTTTATTTTGCTTGCGACAGTCAAATTGTCACCTCTGTGGTCACAGGTGATTTGAACCGTTGGAGAGAAATTTTCAATCACTAAGGGCCGGGAATTTTTAGGCCTCGTGGAACCGGCAATTTCGCGTGATTTTTCAATATTTTTGAGAGGGGAATAGGGCCGATATTTGGCCCCAAAATTGAGGGTTGAGGGCCCTGTCCTTTTTGTAAAAAAAATGCATCACGCTTGAACCCATAGTCATGAAATCACAGCCTGGCTGGCCGAAGATTCTCCGGTCCTCGTTGCTATGGCGGCATACAAGATGCGACAAATTATGATTTGAAAACAGTTATAAATTTTACACGGACATATTTTCCTTCGTCACGGCGTATGGCAAGGACCCAACGCTTCTGAATCCCAATGTCCTTAGGGATTGTAAAACAGACAGTTGAATGTCCGTATTTTTTGTAGCTGTTCGAGCAACGTGGAGTACAACTACGCGGATAAGCCACACCAGAGCTATCGTAGCGAGCCTCATTTTGGAACGCGCCTCCTGTCGGTGTGAATAGGGTCCATGGCAGACAATCTTTGAGCACTCGGTTTCTTGGCGGACGCTCCCGGCGCAATTCCGGAGCTGTTTTCACGCACCCACGAATGTTATTTGAGTGTCCTCCACATAACTTAGTATCAGTTTGAATGTAATTAAACTCTGATTATGCTAAACAACATTATTTATAACCGTGGTACCACGGGTTGCTGGCTTCTAACGCTGGCCTACTATGAAATGCGGCATTTACCGATGGTGATTTACCACGGCTTAACATGTGGTCAGACATCGGAAATGTCCGCCAAAAAACCGAGTGTTCATTGTGCTTCAACAAAGAGTAGCACATAATGTCAAGATCAATCAAGAAATATGCTGGTTCTTGCAATTAAATTCTAGGTTAGGTGTTAAAATGAGCTATCAGAAGAAACAAATTACACTCAAGTGGAAGGTTAATTTTAATAATCTCAATCATAGAAATTGGGAATAAATTTCTTAACTTTAACATAGGGGTTACTTGCTCAAACTAGAAATTTTATCTTCGACAGGCGTACAAGTTAAAGCACAACTGAAATCCGCCATGTTAACTATTTTAGGTCCTTGAATTCAGAGTTTTGAGTTTGTTTCCAAAATTACGTCGCCAATTCAACACTCCGAAGGATAATTTAATGAAATCAAGGAAAAATAAGGCTTCTGAGGTTTATGCAATACCAGTCTGAGAAAGATACACGGAGATTTTATTTGGATTTGGGACAGTTGAAGTTGGGAGCCTCGGCTCGTCAAAGTTTTAGTGTCCAACCTTCATGTTTCTTAGTTATATATATGGTTATGAGTGATCGGGAAATTTGAGTGCCTGTGGTAAGCCCTAATAACCGCCTTAAATATATAGTAAACGCGGAGTACCACTATGGGTAATTGTTTACAATATGACGACATTGACTTATACATGATTTTGGTATCGTTCGATTCCTTGCAACGTTATCTTTCCAAAAATGCACACAAATTTTTCCAACCCCGTTCCCTTAATATTTTATCGTTAAATTTCTGCTCGCACTATTCCAGGTACGCGGTAGTGATACCGCCATGTTGAATGGAAGGAGTCACCTGGCGGTCAAAAACTAAACTAAACTAATTGACCGAGACCCGTCTATCCCCGCCCGAGTTGCGGCCCCAAGGTTTCGAATTTGACCCTGGTACGCATTTACTAGCACGAATGCGCGAAAAAAGCGGGAGTTGTTTTTGAGGTCCATATTAGTGAAAATGGTATCATTTCAGACAATTTCGTGAAAAAATGGTCAAATTGTCACTATTATAAAAAACTGGAAAAGGTGAGATGCTGCTACTTTTTCCTCCATATTATGTCAGGAAAACTTTAGCGGGAATCTCGCATGGGCAAACACCATTCGAATCGATGCTGTTTCATTCATTAACAACAGGTGTCGCTGTAATCTTGAGTTGCACCAACATGGCGGTGTCAACCAGGAAATAGTGCGAACCGAAATTCGACGGTAAAATACGAAAGGAAACGCGGTAGGGGATACCTTCATATAATTTTGGAAAGAAAACGTTGCGAGGAATCAAAAGATATAGTCCGGATACCTATCGTCGTCAGGCTACAAAGGTCGTCCGCCATCTTCTTTCGCGTGCAGCGCAGCCACGCGGGACTTAGCATTCCAATTTGGAGCGCTCGTCTGCACGTTAGGAACTAACCTCTCGGGTGAAACACACATGGAAGATCTGAGACTAAAATTAATGCATTTACCGACTGGTTTTTTTGAGACCACTTAAATACTTGTAGATTTTCTTAATGCACTTTTTTGTTCATTTTCAGAAGATATTTTCGAAATTAACTTTTCTTCAGACGGAACAAAAAGCAACTCAAGAATTGTTTATGCAATGAATCTATTTGTCCCAGGCACTGACCGATACCTGTTTGACCAAAGGAAAAACGCAGCAGACAAATGGAACACGCTGGGTGCTTAACAGTTTCCGCACACGCTTTCGTCATCAAAATTTTGTCCACTTGTTTTTTTATTGCAAAACAAAGTACTGAGCTCAACATTGATGTTGAAATTTTTGGTTAAAGCATTTTGAATTTATTTGAAGAAAATTAAAATACTTGAATTGATAGAGAATGGCTACCAATAAAGTAAAACATTGACTTTATTTCACTATATTGCATTGTTACATACAATGCAGCATGACATAATCAAAAATAAAAGAAGAGATTGAGCAATAAAATTCAAATGCAACTTGGGTATTTATTTATGATTGCAGAAGCCTCTTAAAGATGAGAAAGAATCAAACAATACGATTATGGGTAATTTATTAGAACAATTGTATCGAGGTTCAATGATCAACTGGCGTCGACAAAGTCTCAAAGGGTTACAGTTCTGTTTTGGCTAACAAGGTGTTAACAGAGAATGAATAAAAACTGAAAAGTCAAAAAAACACAGCAGAGATAAGTGGTATTAAGAACAAGTGCAAAAAGTCAAATAAAGAGGTCACAGAAAGTAAGTAAGGTCTATCTGGAATAAAGCAATTGCGATTTGTTTTCCAGAACTGAAATTCTAAATCAATTTTAATCGATTTCAAAATCGATATCATAACGGTTTGTGGTTGAAGAAGAAGTGCTGTGAACCACTTTCCATTATTTTCTTGGCCTTTTTCTGCGTGGTTTTCTGTTCTTTCAAGAGGCGGCAGCATATGACGACCATAGAAGTAGGGAGGACAATCAAAAAGTAGGTCACGGTGCTCCATATCTGCCTCCGTGTAAAACCCACGTCGGTAAATTATCCGATTTCAGACTTCAACTGAAATTCTAAATCAATTTTAATCGATTTAAAAATCGATATCATACTAATGAAACAGTTTGTGGTTGAAGTAGAATTGCTGTAAACCACTTTCCACTATTTTCTTGGCCTTTTTTGTGTGGTTTTCTGTTCTTTCAAAAGGCGGCAGTATATGACGACCATAGAGTCATTATACAAGAGCAACGCAGAGCGTTGAAATGCGCCCACAATTGCACCGCATACGGTATCCTTCTAGGGTTGTTTATTGGTACCNAGGTGCCTACATACCAAATTTCATGAAAATCCGTTCAGGACTTTTGAAGATACAAAGGTAAGCGTAAAAAACTAAAATTGCCACTAGGGGGCACACCGGTAGTCGGATCCGTCCGAAAGTTCGCACATGCCGTCCCATTCATGAATGGAACATATGTGCTAAATTTCATGAACGTATGTCAAAGGGTTTTGGAGATAGAGCAGCGGACGCCGGACGCACGCCGCCCGGACGGACGGACGGACAGAGATGACGGCATAATGCGTCCACATATAAATATGTGGGCGCATAAAAATGGCTGCCGAAAAGCAATGCACAGTTTAAACAACTCAGCATAAATAAAAGAAAACTTTTGAATCAACTTTTGAATCAAGTTCTATGCAGAGCATAATTCTGAAGTGAATAATTAGGCGAGTACTGTGGTAACTGTCTTAGTATGTAGTGGGCGTGTCTTCGACGGTCTAGTCAAGTTGTTAGAGACCTCGTGGTCCAGTTCGGGTCTGGCTGTTGGCCAGAACACATGTATACTCTTAGTTGTGCTAATTAATACATATATCGTAAATGTGATAGTTTTAGTTGCTACATTTGGTTATCACAAGTACGACAACAAGCCGGTTTTATGCTTAGGCGGACGACCATTGGGTTCCCGAGTATACTAAAATCATGTGTGTAGGTCAATGTCGCCATATTGTAAACAACTGCCCAGAGGTGTACACCCCAGACAGCCCTCAAAACCATGCTCAGAGTCATGTAATATATTCAGGCTCACCATGAAAACAATACATGCACACAGGGACGAACAAAGACAGCACCGCATGACGCCACAATAAGATGAATAACGAAAGAATATCACATTCACAACAAATATAAACGAGAGCGCTCGGAGGAGGACACTTGGCGGAATTAATCGAAAAGATGACGATGGGGAGGACGACGACAATCACGACGTTCAAGGCGGCAACTATGAATAACACGATAACATTCATGTGACTAGCGAACAAATCAAATAGAGAGCATACAATCAACTACAATAAAGAACAATAGATGGCGCAACATGACGGACAAGCCATGCTTTGTTCCCACATTCCAAAATAGGTGGCGCTATGTGACAGTCTGCAGAGCAATAAGTATTTGGCCTGGAATTCTACAGTCTACAGTAGGACAGTGCTGGCTGGGTCAGTCGGGGTCAACAAGGCATAACCAAAACAAAGTGAACTGAAAGCCAGCCAGCTGCGTGCTTGCATAGGCGACCGAAGGAACAACGGTATCCGAAAATCTCGAATAATTCAACAAGTAGACGTCGTAGCGCAAAATGGAAAATATCTTCTGGAAGCCCATTCGAAACTCTATCTAAAGTGATAGTTTGGCAAAAATCAAAAAAAATTTCGAAAAAATTGAAAATTTGCTGTTTTTTCTTGAAATTCAAATAACTCGAAAACGGTAAGTCGGAGAAATACGCTCTCGGAGCCTTTTTGAAAGGCCATACTTAAAGGAATCCACATGCAAAAATTCACGTCATTTGCTCTTCCCGTTAAAAACGTGACAGCAGAACGATTGAAACCGTGTGAACATGCGCCACAGCCGCCATCCTGAAAGTGACTTCCGGTTCAATAAACTTTTATAAAAGCTTATTAAACTCAACAAACACGTGACCAGTTTGAAAGTGATTGGTTCGCAAATGCGCCCTCTACAGGAGAAAACGTTTTTGGCCATATTTCGGGGTGCGCATGTGCCAGTTCCAATATTTCAGCCATCTTTGACCGGAAGTCAACGATTTTCTGCACACTTGTAGCACGTGCGTTCTAGTATAATCGTACCGTTTTTCAGCCATGTACGTTGAAAAATGCGGCCTCTATGAGCATTTGACTGTGAAATCGGATACAAAATGGCCGCCACGTCCGCCATTTTGTATCTGATCATGACCAAAAACAATAGGCTTCCAGGACTTTCTGATCTACACGTCGTGTCCAAATTTTGTGAAAATCTGACGAAATTTGCAACCTGTAGAGATCGAACAAACAAAAAAAAGAGGAGCGAAACTTGGCGAATTAACCAAAAAAACCACGTTAGAGATGAGGAGAAAAGAAGACGACAGAGACGATGACGAAGATGACAGCTATGATGACGATGGTGGCGATGATGGACAATGCAAGTTATGATATCATTCATATGACAAATGTAGAGGTCAGTAACCACTAAGAAATATGCTACAGTCTTGAGCGACACTTGTCGAAATTAACCGAAGAAAAGACGACGTCGGAGATGATGACGAAGATGATATGATACTGGTGGTGGCGATTATGAACAACATCATAACATTCATATGGCGAACTTAGATGTCATAAATCAATAAGAAATAGGCTACCGTCTAGTTCAATGGAAGCTGAACCAACATCAATGCAGCAAGAGTGCTCAACAAAGGAACAGCGTTATCAGAAAATATCAAATAACTCAAAAAGTAGAAGTCCTAGCGAAAAATGGAAAACATCTTCTGAAAGCCCGTTCAAAATTCTATCTAAACTGATGGTATCGCTTAATTCTGTAAATTTTTCAAAAAAAATGAAATTTCGTGTTTTTTTTTAAGAATTTCAAAGTCAAATAACTCGAAAACGGTAAGTCTGAGAAAAAAATTGTTACAGGTCATTTGAAAGAGTATACGTGAGAGAATCCACATGCAAAAAATCACGTCTTTTTCTCTTCCCGTTTAAAATCGCACTCCAGCAAGACTGAAAATGGGTCAACATGCGCCAGATCCGCCATCTTGAAAGCAACTTCCGGTTTTTTGGCTTTATTTAATAGCATATCATAAAAAACTAATATCTGAAAAAATCGAAGGAATTAGCCCTATAATGCGCCCTCTACAGGAGAAAACGATTTTAGGCCAAAATCGAGGTGCGCATGCGCGATCGCCTAAATTTCCGCCATCTTTAACCGGAAGTTAACAATTTCCGGTATACTTGTAGCACACTTCCGGTCCATTTACTATGCCGATTCTTAGCCTTGTACGTAAAACATTGTAGCCTCCAGAAGCCTTTGAATCTTAAAATGAAAACAAAATGTCCGCCACAGCCGCCATCTTGCAGGGCTCAACTTTAAAGGCGAAGGCAAGCTTTTTCCATGTCATTTTGAGCTAAAATAACGTTGGTTGGTTATCCTAGACATATTTTCCACTTAATTACAGCTTTTCGTAATTTTATAGATTACTCGTCCGCTACTCCGGAAGTGACGTTTTAGGAGGCAAGCGTTTCCCACCACTTGGTTTTGCGTTGACTTTACCGTGCGAACCTGTTCTATTCTACTTTTGTTTTGTGTTGTTTTTCAACAATTGTCGCCACCACTTTCCATCGGCGAGTATTCTGCGGCAAGATAGGTTAGTAGAGAACTCAACTACGTTGGATTTAGGGATTGTTTAGTGTGTTGTAAGCTGAAAATGGCTGGAGTTGGTGACCCGTATCACAGTGACAGTAGTGTGAGTGACGGAGACCCTTTTCACAGCAGTGGTGACGAGGAATTTTTTCACGGACATTCAGTGGGTGGGTACATGTTTGAGCCCGAGTATAACGAGGCAGAGTACGCACAGGCACAGGCAGCTGTTGAGAGAAACGAGGCAGCTACTGAGGACAGACATGGTGACACATCTTGGTGCAAATGTACTGTGTGCGTTGTTATGCCTACCTCAATGGAATGCTTGTGCTGTTCAGAGTTCGTCGAGGCCAAGCCACTACTGGACATGGTTAAGTGGACCTCCGGCATACCACGGACAGAGGAACAACTGTCCCACTTGCCAGAGTGTCCCGCGACACACTCCCACTGGATGGTGACCTGAGCACCCAAACTGCTTACATCGTGTCGTGTGACTCCCTCGCCACACATCTGTCACCTTCTAAATAGCTCCAACACTTTAGACAAGTCCACAATAAACTCTTTACTGGGTGTCGAACTGAGCCTGTAATCACTTTCACTACTCAATATCGCTGCAGGGCTGCTTAGAGGCTCTGGGCTGGAGAAAACAGCACACAACGAATCACTACTGGTTCCAGGAATTGCACGCTCTGGGGTACGTTCGGAGGCACGGGTGACAGTAGATGAAGTGCCTCCACTGGCTCCCGTCACTGTACTGGCCACAGCTCGCGAGGCTTCTCGCTTCAAATACGCACTTCTCGAGGGTGGCGACGGGGCATTGCCGGAAATCAACACAGACGGAATGACAACCTTCATCAGACGTTGTTTCGCAGGGACCTTCATCAGTTCAGCGTACAAATCCCTTTCGTAATCGGACGGCAGAAAGTGCTTGCCACGCACACGGTAATTCTCCACTGCTTTGTACGTTGCGTGGACGGGTAACGCTGCGCTCTTCACACGAACGAGCCAAGTACGGCGAAGTGTGTCATCCATCGGAAAGCAATGCAAAGGTACTCCCAAAGCGCGCGAGCCGATAAATAGTATATCCTGGTACGCAGCAACAGTGTGGCATATTGACTGACTAGTAAATGAAAGTAAACGACGACGGAACTTAACAAAACCGAGGTAGAACAATGACTGACTCGGCAGCTCTCACAGTCAGACTATAGGAAAAGAAATTGGCGCGAAATGCTTGCCTGCTAAAACGTCACTTCCGGAAGAGCGGAGTAATTAATAAAATTACGAAAAGCTGTAATTAAGTGGAAAATATGTCTAGGATAACCAACCAACCTTATTTTAGCTCAAAATGACATGGAAAAAGGTTGCCTTCGCCTTTAACTTTTTAAGTAGTTGAAATTTTTACTTGCCCGAACAACGAATTCACTTGCCCCAAGTACAATCCCAAATAGCAGTGTGCATGTGCACATAGGTAATGTGTTACCGTAGGGCTGCCTGTGCTGAGCCTCCTCTTGTGTTGTGCACGCTATATACACGAGTTGCTATTTTTTTAACGATTCTCCTTATAGAACATTTATTTATAAGGTGTGTCAAAACACTAGAGAGAGAAATTAGAAGAGTAACTCAGGTATCTGAAGCATTGTCACACGTTCACAGGCGCCGAAATGAGCTAGGGCATGAACTCTAGACACTTTTGAGTATTCATTAGTTTATACGCACTCATGCATTAAACTTGAGTTGTTGCTAAACTGAATTTCAATTTTTGCTATCCGTAAAAATCTTGCACAGTTTTGGTCATCGGTACCTTGTATTAAATTAAAATCAAATTTTAACATATAATAATGCCACATATACTTTTATTTTCAATAAATAATTACATTTTTGAAAAAAAGATAGACCGCGAAAAAGTCACCCTTCAGACTTCAGAACGGCAATCCCGAAGACCGTATTCCTCTTCTTTCGGGAGTCGCCACCGGGAGCCGGGAATTCATAAGAATTTCCTTTGGAATTCCCCCTGAATAAATACCAGGCCTTTTAAACTGCTGTGTAGTGTAGAAAATATGTCGTCAATCATTCACTTTTTAGCTTTTGCGCTTATCTGTATGACTTACATCCGCTGACGAACGCGGTGCATCCAGCTGTACATGGGTAAATGCCGGCAAAAATCAAACGTCATCCCTTGTTCACCGTCTCGCAGGCCAGAAAACCTAATTTCCCATGATGGAACCCATCCCCGCACTCTTTTCGTTTCATATTATTGCTTTGATTCTTCCTGAACTCGTTTTCTAGCAACTAAACCAATGCCGTCCAGGCGTGGACGGCTTCCATGTTTAGACGTTTTGCCAGAGTGCAGACGATCAGTAGTATCACGTGACAACTTATTCAGAAACTGCAGGGCACGTTCAGAGAATCGAAAGGATTTGACCGCGAGCGTCATCTATGCACGCTTTATCGCACTCGTTCTATTTTCCGTTCGGTGCTCATTCGAAGACGAGAGTTTCTTTGACGGCCACAGCGGCTTTTTCGATGGTTTTTAGGTTTGTGTCGGGGTTCGTTACTTTGGAGCAAATGTCGAGCAGACAATCTTAGGATCTACTTGCCTATGCGGCTAGCTTTTTAACTTGCCCATCGGGCAAGTACTTTTCAAATTCCACTTGCCCGACGCAAAATCTACATGTTCACGGGCAATCGTTAGTGTTGAGCCCTGTCTTGGATCCGATTATGACGAAAAATAATAGGCTTCCAGTACTTCCGGAACTACAACGTGTTATGTGTAAATTTCGTGATGATCGGACGAAAATTGCGACCTGTATCGTGTGAACAAACAAAAAAAAATTAGTGACAGATCAAGTTTATTACTTGGCGAAATTTATTTCGCCAAGTAATAAACTTGATGTAAGACCAACATACTTATTTCGCCAAGTAAAAAAAAATTGCTGTCAGATCAACATACAGTCAGAGATCCTAAAGTCGTGAGTGCCCTAAAGTCGTGAACGATCTTATTTCAGCTTCTTCGCGGTCCTGCGACATCTGGCGTTGAAGTTTCCAGCGTTCGTCTGCTTACGAATGTCAAACGAATACCCGGATGTGTTCGTATTCACAGTATGATAACAAACAGTGAGAGAGTGGCTTCTTTTTTCAAATGTATCTTAAAAACAGCATATTTCACTAATTCACTTTTTTGTGCATTTTTGGGGTGTATTTTCGAAAATATTTATCGTTCAGATTTACTCAAACACGCGCTCCAGGGGTAGCTTCAACAATGTATCAAAATGTCCCAGGGTCGATCAAGTTTTGTAAGGCCAAAACAATAAAATACAGAGCGATAATTGATGCTGGGTTCTTAGCAATTTACGTGAACAACCTCATGGAAAACGTCTGCGCACATCAAAGTTGGGTGCAAAACATATAACAATTTATTTCAATTGAAACTGAATTAATAAACAATGCAATGCATTTTTATGTCATCTAGAGTAACTGTAAGCACTGTAGTTGACTTGTGTGGTCATACTTCGTGCATTTCTGTCTAAACGAAACGTTCACGACTTTAGGGCCTCATTCAAAATGGCCGGCGATATCAGCGACTGTTTTAAAACACTGCTTACGGATACAAACAAGGATTAAGATTGTTAAAACATGTATATTTGTGAAGGCTGATATATGTCTATGACATCACATGAGCAGTTGCAAACGGACATTGGGTAGTATGACAATCCACTGCTTATTATGCATATACCGTCAGAGGTCCTAAAGTCGTGAGTGCCCTAAAGTCATGATCGATCTTATTTCCTCTTCTGCGCGGTCCTGCGACATCTGGCGTTGAAGTTTCCAGAGTTCGTTTGCTTACGAACGTCAAACGAATACCCGGACGTGTTCGTATTCACAATATGATAACAAACAGTGAGTGAGTGGCTTCTTTTTTCAAATGTATCTTAAAAACAGCATATTTCACTAATTCACTTTTTTGGGCATTTTTGGGATATACTTTCGAAAATATTTATCGTTCAGATTTACTCAAACACGCGCTCCAGGAGTAGCTTGAACAATGTATCAAAATGTCCCAGGGTCGATCAAGTTTTGTAAGGCCAAAACAATAAAATACAGAGCGATAATTGATGCTGGGTTCTTAGCGTTTTACGTGAACCTCATTGAAAACGTCTGTGCACATCAAATTTGGGTGCAAAACTTATAACAATTTATTTCAATTGAAACTGAATTAATAAACAATTCAATGCATTTTTATGTCATCTAGAGTAACTGTAAGCACTGTAGTTGACTTGTGTTGTCATACTTCGTGCATTTTCGTCTAAACGAAACGTTCACGACTTTAGGGCCTCATTCAAAATGGCTGGCGATATCAGCAAGTTTTAAAACTGTTTACGGATACAAACAAGGACTAAGATTGTCAAAACACGTATATTTGTGTTGCAGATGTGCTTCCGGTGAATTATATGAGCCTCTGTTAGCTACTCGCTAACGGGCAATTGCCTATTAGCTGAATGGTTAGCACGTTTGCCGGTTTTATGGGGGTCGCTGGTTCGATCCCCGGGTCGGGTAATCTCGGCTATTACTACAAATGGCGTAGTCGGCAAACGGATGATCTACCGATGAAGCACTGCCAACTAGTACCCACGGACCTCGGGACAGCGCGCGTAGAAGGTTCCAGGAGTCAAGGACCTGTATGAGAGACGACCTTGTGTTCACCTGTGTTGTGGTGGTAAAGGTACAAAGGGACGTTGATGACCTGTATGCGAGACATCCTGGTGTTCACCTTCCTGTCGCGTGCCCGTTCCGTAGGAAAGGGGGGAATGTTGTAGATGTTCTTCCGGTGAATTATATGAGCATCTGTTAGCTACTCGCTAACGGGCAATTGCCTATTAGCTGAATGCCTGAATGGTTAGCACGCTTGCCGGTTTTATGGGGGTCGCGGGTTCGATTCCGGGGTAGGGTAATCTCGGCTATTACTACATTTGTAAAGGCTGATATATGTCCATGACATCACATGAGCAGTTGCAAACGGGCACTGGGTAGTATGACAATCAACTGCTTATTATGCTTATATTCACGACTTTAGGTCACCGGTGTATATTCACGACTTTAGTTTAGGTCACCGGTGTATACTTAGGGAAGAATTCCGCCAAGTAATTAAGTGTTACTCTCTCTCTACCACACAAGGTAACGAGGTATACATTTACGAGACAAATAATACACGGCACCACTCAATAACAATCAGCGAAAAATCGAATCACCTACCTGCACAAAAACTAATCAAAATTCTCAGAAGATAATCTCAACCTGTGACAATGGCGTCAAGGAACCACGCTCCGGAAACCCCGGAATTTGACGGATTTTGTCGAATACTAAGATCGAAATAAATAGAGTGCACAAGACGACATTTCCTGATCTTCAATGCTTAAATAACAATTTAAATGTTTAAAAATGCAATTTTCAAGGGTATAATAGTCTTAAAAAGCCAATATTGAAACAATCTTGTACCATAGATAATAGTTCCTAATCTATGCTTGTACAACCTTCTGACCTAATTCGGAAATGATGTCACATCGGATTTCCGGGTTGACTCAAAACATATACGGCCATTTTTGTGTGGTTGTTTTGTTCTGACAATCGGTCAACATCTTACCAATTCCTGATCCATTTGAAACGTTTCAGTTTTTAATGTTGTCGTGAACTGTTAGGAACGTTAACGTCGTTCTTATTTTTGGTTGTTTACAGCTAGAAGAAACAAGATGAGCTTCCTGTTGTAAGTATAATATTTTGTCGTCTGAACTGTTAACAGACCTTCGTCATTTGTGTTTCTTTTGGTCTTATCAAATAACAGTTAGCGAGGACAGTGCTGTCTTCAATCTGTTCCAAGTGATTTCCTTTCTTGTCGATTGCGCCGTCGTCTTTATCTCTCCCAGGGCTCTACATAACGAGCTGTAGGTCGTGTTGTATTACTGCAGGTTCACTAGCTAGGCCTCTAGAAGTACTCACCAGTTAAAACACAGCTATTCAAGCTTCAGTAAAACCCAATCCAGGTGCCCATCCCTGACATCCTGATTGCTTGCTGAAAGACTGCCAGCAGGGTTCCTGCCAACAGTTTAAATAAAACAAGCATCCGGGGAACCATAAAACTGACAAATCACAAGACACCACAGAAAGATAAAGGACGAATGATGTTGACGATTACAACAGTCGCATTTGCGACCTGAAATTTGGAAATGCGAGCTGAGATTTTTGTCAGCTCGTATCAAGCCGCAAAATGCCACCTGGAATTTCCAACGAATATAAGCTGAGTTTTTGCACTTCTTGGCAGATACCTGGCAAATATAAAGCAACTCTTCATGTCGTGAACACATCCACTAAAACAAGAAACTGTAGGAACACCGCATTTATCCACCTTCACTCTTATCAGGCTTCTATTGTGAGTCAGCATGCGTGAATAATTGGCTGATAAGCCACCTCTGGAACTACTTTTGGCTGAATGGATGACCAGGCCATAAAATGATAATATTAGCCAAGACCAGTTACTAATGCAACAAAGAATAATGTCGTAGTATCACCTAGCCTTGGTGGAAAGCTGTATACTGTATTGGCTCTAATAAACGCTTAGAAAAAATCATTTCACGGGGAGGGGATTCTTATTGTAGCCTACGGCAGTTGAAAGCCGGTTTCCCAAACGGGTAAAATCGGAAGCTAGGATTCATAAAATTTACGCTTTGTGACGAATTTTTAGCCTATGACAGTCTTTCTACAAAATTGTGGTGCATTGCTATGAACTTCCGTTGTTAAATTACGATAATTTTTCAAAAAATTGTGCTCATCACAGGGCGAAAACTTGCCGACTGATGCGTCGCCGCTGAATCGCCATCGTCAATAGGAAAACTTGTACTCTTGAATAAAAATATAGTTTCGACTCAACAAATTACCTGAAATCTTCCTGATGTTTTACAATTTTTAAAGTTCATGTGGAGTCCAGATTAATTGCGATTAAGTCCAAATGTGCGCTACATCGTACTCCACAACAAGAGAAAAATCTCTGGATGAACACACATGTTGTTGTCACGTGACGTTTGTTTTGAAGGTCGTCTGTGTATGAGAGTGAGTGAGCGTGCGTGTGCGGGTCATCGACGATAGACTTTTTTGTTACAAAAGGCGGAGGATTATGCAAGAAAATGGCGTTTACTAGATTGTTTTTCACTTAAACGGCTGTAACGTGCAAGGTGAGTGCTGGTTAACTCACAGATTTTGTGTGCACAGGCCGACTGTCGTTAGCTCTGCCGTGGAGTATTAATAGTCCAAGGCTCGATCTACATGTTGGGGACGAAATGAACTACCCGGGCTGTGTGAAATTTCTGGGTCTAACGGAGACACTGACGCAGTGGTCAGTCAGATCGCTGTATCAAGACTATAGTCAAAATCCAAATTCGTTTTATCGTGTCCCTGTCAATAATAACGGCATGTTAAAGCCTTCTTAATTTTCGTACTCCAGGAACATAACAATCACGTGTTTTGTACACATACGCGCACGCCGCAGATCACATCTCGGAAATTGCCGATTTGACGGATGACAATGAATGAACACAATGAAATTAACAACGTCGTTTTACAGCTTGTAAGATTCATAATAAAAGTATTTTGAATATTGCAATGCATGTGTTCCAAAATCTAAATAACTTGGGTCCTATATTTTTGTATTAGTGCGCGCCGAATGAAAGTAATCGTGAGTGTTGCTGTGTTGCAAAATGTCTTATCCTGGGCCGATTTGAAAAATTCAAAGTTGTACTCATATTTGTTTTCGCTCCTCTTTTCAAATATTACAGTAAAAACTACGTAAAATTCTCTCCATAAAAAGTACAGTTGTTAGGCTAGACTGTAATCAGCTGATCATATCCGCATGAGCGAAGTCAATTATCCTCGCTCGTGACTCGATGAATAGAGCAGCTTGGCGGCATCCCTTTGAACATGAGCCGAGCGCGTCTCAGCCAAGGTGGATAAATACGGTCTAGTTCAATTTTCCATACCCCGCCGTTAACCTTAAACACCGGGGTTAGAACCAATTTTATTTAATGGGAATGTTCATAGCATGTGTTAATCCGACCCGATTATTTGGTTGTTGCCAAATCCAAGTTCAAAAGAATACTAACCGAGAACAGCCCTCCCAATGACTTGTTAGCAAGTCGCGTGAACATGGAATATGCAGAATCGATCTAGGACACGTTTCATTGGCTAACATTTTCGGCCACTTTTGGAAATTTCCGGATTCGCGGAAGAAAGTTTCGGGCCACTGCATAACACGTGATAAAACGTCACAAAACAGCGGTGTTTCTACTAAATCTTAAGCGGTCAGCTTACCAAACTATGTGGTGGACAAATATTTTTTTTTCACGTAAGATGTCATTATTACATCTACTAAATATCCACGACATTATCCCTGATATTACAGTGCGGCCGCACTGGTTGATCCCGTTGTTAGCGCGCAGGCGGTCCCGGCAGACAATCGTTACTTTATCGCATAAAACAGCCAAAATGAAAATGTCAAACTTGTTAATCGCCAAACGACGGCAACGTCTTGACTTTCAGTTGCCAATAAATTTTCAAACCCCTTTAATTGTTTCTGGGGCTACGTGCGCGAAATATGATTTGTCTTTCACACGTTGTTGCTAACGTAAAGTGTAGGCCTACTCGATTTAAGTGTGTGAACTCGCGCGTGCGCACCACTTCAAAGCTGTACATCAAAAGAGAACAGCGACAGAGTCCTGAATGAAAGAGTATACTGGCTTAACTCTGACAATCACCTAGGTGCCAATAGATTCTCGGCAGTTATAAAACCCCCGATGCGTTACGGAACGGATATAGTAACCCAAAACTGATATTTTCCTGTTCCAATGTTTCCCGAGGTCAATGTTCTCTAAAATCTATATTCTGTGCCCGTAGCCAGCTATTGCAACTAAACGGGTACTAGATGCAAAATTGTGGTTAGCGAACTATTCATTCTTCTCTTCATACACCCCCTTCCCCCAGCAACTTTTCGCTTCCCGGACCACCGTCGCCGTTAAATGTTCAGACTCAAATAGAAACAATCTTGTTCTAGCTGAAGTAGGCAATTAAAAAAATAAATATTATTGGTGGCTAAAAAGGATACAGTGTAGGTGGTAACAATATCCAGAAAGCCATCCCTACTAGATGGAGTTTGCCTCGCCAAATCATTTTGTTATAACGTTTCTTACCATTGCAATCTTCCAATACCTTATTACTGCAAACACTCAGTCTAATGACTATGCTCACGCACAAGCCTACTCCCTACCTTTGAAGTGTTGCATAATAAGCGCTCACTGATGTACTAAGCGTTCCCCCTCAACTTTTGAGAATTTCCAAATAAGCGCCCACAGTTCAGGCTGGCGCCCATCATAGCGCACTACAAACGACCGCGCGTGGTAAAACAAATTCAGTTTTTCAAAAAATGTTGTTTCTCAACATGTAAAAACCAAATAACGGCATTATTTCATACCTCTGAAAGAATGTTAACACTAGTGACATGAGTGTCGTTTTGCTACTGACCTATTTTTCCCATACTTGAAGGGTATTGAGGAGCAAACTCGCCATTACCCGATGAAAACCCGCACGGAGGGAGTTGGGAATTATTTCGAGGCTATTCATTTCATGAAAAACTAATTGTTGAGTACGTAAACAGCTTAAGTACCACATTTTGTTGTGAAATTTTCACTGAAGTGTTCCCACGCATCCAAATAGGTCATTCGGTTAGGGCATCGTTTCACGGATTTTTTTCGACAGATGTTTTTCAAACGTCGAGTTAAGATGCAAAATTTGGGCTGCCAACAAAAAGTGGAGGGAATTTGCACTCCGAGTTAGTTTGAATCTTTAACGACTTTGGTGACAGCCAGCAACAGGTGAGACCTAGCAAAAACCCGTATACTTTTTCAATGGGCATTTACTCCCTTTTCACATTGCAAACTTAGCTACTCGAATGCACGTGTCAGTTAGAGAGCACTGATTCAGCTTTCACGTCGACAACTTGCCTTGCGCTCTAGATCCTTTCAATTGCGGTCATGAAGAACAATAACGCTGTACCTGTATGAACGAAGTCAATTTTGCAATGTGAAATTCGTGAGTATTTAACGCTGTAGGTACGAGCATTATCAAAACATTTTCTCGATTATCTAAAAAATAAATTTTGGCGCATAAAAATGGCGGGAAAATTTTTCGACCTGGCATTTATAAATGCGAGCTGGATTTTGGAAATTTGACTTTTGGCTAGGTTGCAAAATGCGACCTGGCGATTTTAATAGCGTCGAGCCCTGTCTCTTAACCTCACTCTAAGTAGGCACAGGCACTTTTGAAGGTGGCATATTACTATTGCCTGGTTATCAGGGCTCGACATAACGAGCTGCAGGTCGCATTTGCGACCTGAAATTTGGAAATGCTAGCTGAGATTTTTGTCATCTCGTATTAAGTCGCAAAATGCAGATACCTGGGAAATAAAGCAACTCTAGTTAATCCGATCGTTATTTGGTTGTTGCCAAATCCAAGTTCAAAAGAACACTAACCAAGAACAGCCCTCCTGATGACTTGTAAGCTAGTCGCGTGAACATGGGATATGCAGAATCGATCTTTGACGTGTTTCATTGGCTAACATTTTCGGCCACTTTTGCAAATTTCCGGATTTGCCTAAGAAAGTTTCGGGCCACTGCATAACACGTGATAAAACGTCACAAAACAGCGCTGTTTGTATTAATTCTTAAGCGATCAACTTACCAAACTTTGTGGTGGACAAATATGTTTGTTTTTCGCTTAAGATGTCCTTATTACATTTACCAAATATCCACGACAATATCCCTGATATTGCACTGCGGCAAAAAATTCTCAAACCCCTTTACTTGTTTCTGGTGCTACGTGTGCGAATTATGATTGATGTTTCGTACCTTGTTGCCAACGTAAAGTGTAGGCCTATTCCAGCGATTCAAGTGCGTGAACTCGCGCGTGCGCACCACCTAGTCAAAGTTGCACATCAAAAGAGAACAGCGACATTCCTAAATGAAAGATTATACCGGCTTGGCTCTGTTAAGCACCTGGGTGCCAGTGGTTTATTTGAAAATGAGAACTCATACATTTCCGGCGGTTATAACAGACCGGATGCTTTACGATATTCCTCGGGACCGATAGAACCCAGAACCGATATTTTCCTGTTCTGATGTTTCTCGAGGTCGATGTTCTCGAAGCCCTGTATCCTATGCCCGTAGCCAGCTATTGCAACAAAACAGGTACTAGATACGAAATTGTGGTTAGCTAACTTTTTATTCTTCTCTTCATAAACCTCCCCGGCAACTTTTCACTCCCTGAACCACCGTCACCATGAAATGTTCAGACTCCAATAGAAACGACCTTGTTCCCGCTGACACGGGCAATTAAAAACAGAATTATTCCGGGTCGATAAAAAAGGTACAGTGTAGGTGGTAACGATGTCCAAAAAGTCACGCCTACTAGATGGAGTTTGCCTCGCAAAATCGTATTATAATGTTTCTTACGATTGCCGTGCTTTAATATCTAATTACCGCAAACATTTTGGTTAACGACTATGCTCACGCACAACCCTACGCCCTACCTTTGAAGTTTTTCACAATAAGCGCTCACTGATCTACTAAGAATTCCCCCTTAAATTTTGAGAATTTCCAATTAAGCGCCCTCAGTTCAGGCTAGCGCCCATCATAGTGCACTACAAACCACCGCGCGTGTTTTAAAATTGACACACTTTCATTTTACACAACAAATTCAGTATTCGGAAAACGTGTTTTCTCAATATGTAAAAACCAAAGCCCGGCTTTTATACTTCCGAAAGAAAGTTAACACTAGTGACATGCGTGTCGTTTTGTGACTGACCTATTTTTTCCGTACTTGGAAGGTATTGAGGAGCAAACTCGCCATTACCTGATGGAAACCCACACGGAGGGAGTCGGGAATTATTTCGAGGCTATTCATTTCATGGAAAACTAATTGTTGAGTAGGTAAACAGCATAAGTATTACATTTTTATTGGGAAATTTGCACTGAATTGTTCCCGCGCATCCAAATAGGTCATTCGGTTAGGGCATCGTTGCACGGATTTTTTTTAACAGATGTTTTTCAAACGTCGAGTTCAGCTGCAAAATTTGGGATGCGAACAAAACGTGGAGGGAATTTGCACTCCGAGTTAGTTTGACTCTTGTTTTCATCAAACGTGATGAGTCTGTTCTATATGCTAACAACACACTTAAACAGCAATATCCCTGTTCTATATGCTAACAACACACTTAAACAGCAATATCCCTGTTCTATATGCTAACAACACACTTAAACAGCAATATCCCTGTTCTATATGCTAACAACACACTTAAACAGCAATATCTCTGTAAAAATCGATCCAAATTTTATGTAATACAAACCACCATGTTTGTCTCAATGAGACGAATCTTTTTATATGCAGCACATGTATATTCTTTTATTTTTTATGAAATTATGTAAAAAGGCAGATATTTTACGCTTAATCGTTGCGTTTCAACGACCATTTTCTCGTTAACCGCTCATCCAATTTTTCTGAGTTTTGCACCATTTCATTTCTCACACCAAGGTCTTTTCAAAAATGTATGACACATGGGTATTGTAAAAAAATTTAAAAAACGTCCTCCTACCAACAGACCTGATTTAGAGAACGAGGCAATCACTGAATAAAGGCACCTTGATTTGAGGAACTAGGCGTAATTGTTTACAATTTGACCTACACACATAATTTTGATATCGTTTGATTCCACCTTGTGTTTGTGAGGGCGCTAGCGTAGTTACTCTTTGTAGTTGTTTACTTAATTAGCAATAGGTTTCATTTGTCTAATTAGGGGTATCATATAATAAATTAATTACTGGGTTTGATTTTTCACTCTCCATCTACGCACAATCTCAAAGCATAGCTACCTTTTAAACAAACCAACAGTCAATCATCTGACAATGTGATTATTTTTGTGAATTGGCCGCGAAAGTGCAAATCTATTTACTCGTTGGAGGCCGCCAAGTCAGGTTACCCTTCCACAGAACCGTCAGGACAAAAGCTGTACAATAATGATTCGAATAATGTACTATATCTAAATAAAGATTCCCCTAACATCTGACCTTAGCATATAAAATCGAGTTATTGTTTCACAACAGCTTTCTGGCAGCTAACACTGAATAAGCATGCGCTCACACGACAACCCGACGGTCATCAATTATAATTTGTCTTTATTGTATCTAAAGCCGGTGAACGCAATGACTTATTCATTGCTTCCTTCTCAAAACATTTGCACTCAAACACTCCAAAGGCATTACAAATTGTATCTGATGAGACGCGCTTTGACGCTTTGTTTCCATTTTGTACAGGGCTTGGAATTTTCCGCGGAAACGCGGATTTCCGCTTTTTTCAAATGTGCTTTCTGCTTTTTTATAATATTTCCGCGTAAAAAAATCGGATTTGATATAAAATTTCCGCGGCAAATTCCTTTCTTACCGCGGCGTTGCAGACGGCGTTCACCTCGAAAAGCGGAAGTTGCTCTTTATGTTTCGGAGGAACGTAAATTGTCAACATTGCCGGGGCATCTGGGACAGCGTGGTGGGAGATATTCAATGGCGTCTCGTGTTATTGTTAAGCGCGGCGACAAATACTACCGCTCTGCAGCCAAAAATGTGTGGGTTGGGAGTGGACGGGCGAGCTGAAAGGACGCAGATGCATGCTACTGATAACGTTTTTTTTTTTTTTTTTTTAGTCCTCCCGATTTTTGTGGGGAAAGGTTCACAATTTCAAGGCTGGTTATCGGGCAAGATTTGGGCCGTAAAAGTTTCCGCGTTTTTTGTCATTGGTCATTCCAAGCCCTGTTTATGGCATTGCTGGTTAGGGGGAGTATAATTCATTTTGAAACAAAACACAATAAAAGTCTACATGGTAACTTGCAATCACTGGATGGTTCCGAAAACCGTTTAAATGACTTGTCATGGTGTCAGTGTGTTAACTGCACGATAATGGATATCATTGACGCTTGTGTTTGCTGCCACGAAATTCGGCAAATGAAACGCCTTCTTGTCGTCGA
Organism: Phoronis australis; assembly: GCA_002633005.1. NCBI lineage: Eukaryota > Metazoa > Phoronida > Phoronidae > Phoronis > Phoronis australis. The sequence continues at coordinate 181,743 of NMRA01000063.1, read as the reverse complement.
AATGCTGACCACAGACACACAACGGAGATGTTTCACGGCCTCATACTTGCTATTAACAGCGTACTTTTCATTCTTCACTGCCAGAAGCCACTTATGAAGCATTTTTGGGCTCTGGGAAATCAAAAAAGCGATAATATACCCGCTTTCATCACAGCTTCATAGTTTGCGGGGAGGCGAGCCGGTACACCACAACATAGTGGCACTCATTCTGAGATGAGCCACTAATGTCACTCCGTTGTTTACTCACCTTCCTCACACGTTAATGCGACACCTCTCGGCGAGGTCACATCGACCATATATGAGGTGATGAGGATATACACCTATTAAGACGATAAAAAAAGACTTATTCAATCGGGTGGCATTCTCCTTTAATGGATGAAACTATTAAGAAAATCCATAGAACTCATTTCTTGGCGAGGATAGAAAGCTCTAATGAGGCTGCTGCGCATGCTGGAATGACAACATGGACAGTTCGTCCTAAGTGATCATTTACCCATCTTTGGAACTGCCTGTAGGCCACGTGTCGCATCCTTTTATCCAAGGGTCTTTCATAGCCATCAGGATATTGACTTTTGAATTGCAGTCATGCAGTCTCCAAAACATCACGATTGATGCATACAGGTTTAAAACCCTCATTCTCCACGACACATTTTTTTCTTCTGTTTAAGTTGTCACGCTTTATTCCTTCATCAAGTTTTGCAACAGTCTTGTTGATTTCTGGACGACATACTCTTTGTTCAACAGCTGGGGTTGTCTGACAGTTGCCACAGGTGTCAACAATAATACATTACTTCAGTAAACATCAGAATTTCAAATTGAAAAATTTACCAAGAGTGCCTTGGCCAATTTTAATTGAGGGGGCTGCGTACGACTTCAGTTTTCAAGAAAACTCATTGTTCAGAGTAAATCCCACTTGAGCAGTGACCTGTTTACAACAGAACAAAAATCAAATCCGTTTCAAAAAAACTTAACTTTTGAACATTTACATTGATCATACATAATAAAGATATTAATTTTCATACAAATGAATAGTGCTATACCCAAGGCAGTGGTAGATCATGCCCGGGTGATATAGTTATGGACATTAGTTGTTTGATTTTTAGCTGACCTTAAGACTCAAGGTTGTTACCCTGATTCATTAATGGAGAGGACTGTTTTGCGAGTAGTTGTGAGACCTGTTCTCCCAATCTGCACGCTATGGACCCCCACGTACCATTAATCAAAATAGACAATGCCAATGGGGCAAACCAACTTGAAAAGCAGTGTTGCCACTCAAAGGGACGCCCATATTTAAAATATTACAGTAAACATTTCTTAAAACTCCGTATACTATATGAGCAATCACCAATCCAGTGCGATGTCCTCTATAGAAACTTTACCAGGCGGTTCCTACCCAAGTCGACTCTTACCCAAGCCATGTTTTATTTATAAATAACAGCAGCATTGGGTCAATGTACATAGACATGAAATGGTTTTTTCCATTTCAAGCATTGCCTTACAAAATAAAACTTTTGGAACACCTGTACATTGGTATCGGTCCGAGTTGACTTGGCCCTTGAGTATGAAAATGAAGTGACCTGTTCTATAACCTATAGAATTATCCCCCCCAGCCCTGAGGTGAGGAAGTGGAAAATTCAGCCCCAGACAGTTCGTCCAGTTAGATTTTCCTGGTTTTCCGTAGTTAAAAAGTTGGCAGCAACGTTAATTCTTAATGACAACATGAAGTGTGTTCAGTGTTTCCCCTGGGTTTTGAAAGGAGTGTGGTGGTGAATGACCAAAACGGGGTTCAAAGCCCATTGCCGCACGTGAATATGAGAAGTTGGATCCCCCTATTGTCTGGGTTTCGAAAGGAGCGTGGTGGTGAATGCTTGACGTGGATGTGGAATCCGGCGCCACATGCGAGCATGGGATGAAGTTGGGGGGGGGGGTTGGGAGACCTTCCCCAGGCAAAATTTGAAAATTAGATGCAATTGGGTGCAGTTTGCTCATCATAGACAAGACCTTAAAGGCGAAGGCAACCTTTTTTCATGTCACTTTTAGCAAAAATAAGGTCTGTTGATTGTCCCAGACATATTTTTCACTTAATTACAGCTTTTCGTAATTTAATTTCTCGTCCTCTACTCCGGAAGTGACGTTTTGGGAGGCAAGAATTTCGCGCCAATTTCTTTTCATACAGTCTGACTGTGAGAGCTGTCAAGTCAGTCATTGCTCTACCTGGGATGTGATAAGTTCGGTCGTCGTTTGCTTCTGTTTACGAGTCAGTCAACATGCCACGCTGTTGCTGCGTACCAGGATGTACTCATCAGGGCTCGACGTTATCAAAATCGCCAGGTCGCATTTTGCGACCTAGCCAAAATCCCAGGTCGCATTTTCAAAATCCAGCTCGCATTCGTAAATGCCAGGTCGCAAAATTTTCCCGCCATTTTTACGCGCCAAAATAGATTTTTTAGATCATCAAGAAAATGTTTAGATTATGCTCTTACCTGCAGCGTTAAATACTCACAAATTTCGGATCTCAAAATTGACTTCATTCATGCAGGTACGGCCTTACTGTTCTTCACGAC
>NMRA01000063.1:105747-178409 GCA_002633005.1 Phoronis australis | reverse complement strand
TGTGAAAAATAAGCATTTTTGTCCCCCACAAAGTTTGGTAAGTTGATCGCTTAAGAATTAATAGAAACACCGTTGTTTTGTGAAGTTTTATCACGTGTAAGCAGTGGCCCGAAACTTTCTTCGGCGAATCCGGGAATTTACAAAAGTGGCCGAAAGTGTTAGCCAATGAAACGCGTCAAAGATCGATTCTACATATCCCATGTTCACGCGACTTGCTTACAAGTCATCGGGAGGCCTGTTCTCGGTTAGTGTTCTTTTGAACTTGTATTTGGCAACAACCAAATAACGGTCGGATTAACAAGAGCTGCTGTGTATTTGCCAGGTATCTGTTGAGAAGTGTAAAAACTCAGCTCGCATTCGTTGGAAATTACAGGTCGCATTTTGCGACTTTATACGAGCTGACAAAAATCTTAGCTCGCATTTCCAAATTTCAGGTCGCAAATGCGACCTGCAGCTCGTTATGTCGAGCCCTGCTCATTATCGTCTCACACGAGCTTTGGGTACCTTGCATCGCTTTCCAAAGGATGACACACTTCGCCGTACTTGGCTAGCTCGTTTGTGTGAAGAACGCAGCGCTACCCGCTCACGCAACGTACAAAGCAATGGCAAGCATTTTCAGCCGTCAGATTGCGACAGAGATAAGTACGCTGAATTGATGAAGGTCCCTGCGAAACAACGCCTGAAGAAGGGTTACATACCGTACTTCATCTACCGTCATCCATGTCTCCGAACGTACCCCATACCGTGCAATTCCAGGAACTAGCAGTGATTCCCCGTGTGCTGTTGTCTCTAGCCCAGAGCCTGTAAGCAGCCGTGCAGCGATGTTGAGTAGTGGGAGTGAATACAGGCCCAGTTTGACACCCAGTGAAAAGTATAGTTCGTCATCCAATGAACAGATCGCTGAGCCTAAGTTTGATAAGTTTATTGTGGACTTGTATTGGAGCTAGTTAGAAGGTGCCACGTGTGTGACAAGGGAGTCGCACGGCAGTACATTGTAAGAAATTTGGGTGCTCAAGTCACCATCAACTGGGAGTGTGTCGCGGTACACTCGGGCAAGTGGGACAGTTCTTCCTCTGTACGTGAGACGATAATGAGTACATCTCGGTAGGCAGCAACAGCGTGGCATGTTGACTGACTCGTAAACAAGAGGAAACGACGACCGAACTTATCACCACCGAGGTTGAACAATGACTGACTCGACTGCTATCATGGTCAGACTGTATGAAAAGAAATTGGCGCGAAATTCTTGCCTCCCAAAACGTCACTTCCGGAGTAGACGACGAGTAATTAATTAAATTACAAAAAGCTGCAAATAAGTGAAAAATATATCTGGGATAATCAACGAACCCTATTTTTGCTAAAAATGACATGAAAAAAGGTTGCCTTCGCCTTTAACCCGAACATCATGTAGTGGAAGTATCTAGGTAAAGGACACTTCTCAAGACAAATTGGCAAAGTGTCTAGCATAGTGTGATCTTTGTCGCACTTAAGTACAAAAAACAGTGTTAATATTTAATTATTCACGAAGTGACAAACAGAACAAAAAATATGTGAACTTTGTAGACGTAACAAACTAATTCGTGTAATGAAACTTCCGTTGATGTCGTCTTGCTAACCGTAAATCAGTGATAGTGGATTGGCACTGGCCGGCGTAGCAGACGATGTATAATCCAGTCCATGCAGACGAATCTGATACTGGTTAATATTCAATATCGTCATTTTGGCGCAGTGCTAGGGTTGATTAAACAGTTGGATGTCACTCTCTGCAGTACAATTCACAATGTCTTTTGTAAACTCGGACACGATAAAATGAATGAAGCAGAAACTACCGTTTCTTACTTCATTAGTTAGCCCTGGTGCTTTCCCATTTTAGAAGTTACGTATCAAGGTCGTTGCTTGGTCCCCGGCTCTATTAATTTTATATGCATTGTCCGATAACCAGGCAGAAAAGAGGTATGAAAGGGGATTGGGGATTGAATGATTGTGTTTAACCGGGGGGGGGGACAATTTAAGTTCCCATTGTAAAATTATTATTTTCTCCCTTTCGATACACAAACGGCGAAAGGTGCCGTGTGACTTATTATTTCTAACGATTATTTTTACTAACGATCATTTTTACTTGCGATTCATTTTACTAGTGATCATTTTTACTAGTGATTTTTGGGTGGCGGTGAAGTTTCCCTGTCACGATTAGGTGTGTGGCGGTCATTTGAGTTTGATTGACGAGTGGCGGGGCCAAAAAGGAACGTGGTGGGCTGCCCAGAAATTTACACACAGGTGTTCAAAAAACCTGAGTCTAGATAAATTGGGTATAAGACCCGTCATTCAAATTTTGACGGGCCACTGCAACACAGACACATTACTGGGCATATGGGGAGCCCTGTGTGTTCCGAGTGTGGTACTGACGTAGAATCTCCCAAACACCTGGTAGAGTCTTACCCGGTTTTTTATAGGCTAAGGAGCAACCTACTGGATGGCATTGTTACATGCCTACAACATATAGTGCATGGCAATAAATGGAAACGTCTGTCCGTTTTCCTAAAGGAGACTGGCAGACTTGAAAACTTTCTTCACAAGAAGCCATTATTGGGCTCTCGTGCTTTTGCTCGGGTGTTTTGAGCAATGGCCCAACCATAAGGCCTGCGCACGTCTGATGCACTGCAAATGACATCAGACCACCTGCACTGTTTGTTTTAAACCCTGGTGTTGTTTTGGAGCTGCCACACTGGAAATGCGCCCACATATTTATATGTGGGTGCATATTGCTGCCATCTCGGTCTGTGTGTCTGCAGCTGTATCTCCTAAATCCCTGGCTGGATCTTATTGAAATTGGGCGGGTGTGTTCCTATGGGGTTGACGACAGAGGGCCACGAGTTTCGAACAAACCCAAAGACCGCTGTGCCCCCTAGTGGCAGTTTGATTTTTTATGTTAGCCTCTGTTTCTTCAAAGGTCCTCAACCGATTTTCATGAAATTTTTAGTTTTCCTCTGTTTCTCTGAAGTTGCTTGACAAATTTTCATTCGACGTATTTTGCACCATCTAGTGGCCATTTTTACTGTTTTCTGTTTTTGGCGTCCACCTTCTGTCAACCAAACCACTCTTAGGGTGATTGTGAAAGGCTTATATGTTCTTAGTGTGAAGAGGACAGTAGACAACGATTTTCCGACTTAAGTGACTGCGGCGCCTCCTAGTGGCAATTTTGTTTTTTTAGGCCCAAAGCTGTATCTCCTAAGCTATCTGCAAGTTATTTATTAAATTTAGCAAGTTTATTTGTATGATGTTGACAACGGAAGACAACCTTCAAAGAGATCCGACGAATGCTCTGCCCCTAGTGGCAATTTCAATTTTTGCCAGTTTCCTCTGGGGAATTCCACGAAAAGGTGAACCTCGAGACAAAAAATTAAAATTATAGCTATACTAAAATTTCTGAGCTCATCTGAAAGCCCAGTCTAGTTTCATAATCCATATTTGACTCTCCTGTAATTTTCAATTTTTTTACCTAAATGGAGCCATTTTGGAAGTCACTTGACCCTAAAAAATCAGCTTGATTTTCATCTGTTGCTAGTTATTGTCATAAATAAGGCACGTCATTAACTTCTGGGAGTCAAAGGCCAACTCCTGGATATCATGGTGCTGAACGTCTGTCACAAAAAGTTGTAAAAAGCTTAGTTACGTTAAAAGTTTTCATACAAAATTAAAAGAAATTCAGATTCTCTTTTAAAGGAGAATGCCACCAAAAAACCACCAAGTTTGTATCAATTTGAATAAAGTAATTCCACTCAATAACAGCAAGTACTTTTACCTGACGGCTGACGGAGGTGTTGAAATTAATCAGTGATGTCAGAGGTTCCACTGCGGTCTGTTAAACAGTTCACCACACGCTTACTGGTGTCAGCTTATCACTTGAATCCATCGTTTTACACCATTAAATCATTAAAATTCGATGTAAAACCCTTACAAATGCATCGAGTTTTTGAACAAACATGTTATTTTATTTCACTGTTCCGGATTTTTAGGTATTTGAATGTACCGTAGCCTACAAAGTTCGGTAGGTCAGTTTACCAAGGTCGGTCACGAGAGTTTGGGGTCTGTTCGGTGATAAATTCAAATTATTCATCCGTGAAATAAAGACAGAAGAACATAACTGTGCGTTGTAATTTTAGAGAACTTTGTGATTTTTTCAGTTCTAAACACAAAAAACGCTTGCTATTCCGGCCAGTGGATCGGAACCCGATCAGTTTGATGTTCAAATATACTATAACTTAACTTCATTTTTAGCAGCACAGCCCAGTCACACCATAGATACGGTCTTATTGGAGATTAAAGCAATTATCGAAAAAAAGAGAGCAGGCACTCCAACCATAAATGCCAGAGTGGAGTTAATCAGTCGTGTAAGATATTGGCTACAGGGGTAAACTTCCCAACTTGTTGTTGGGCTATAGAATCGAACAAGTTGGGAGCAACAGGAAAACGTCGTAATGCGTGGTCACAGAAGATTTGAACCGTTGGAGAGAAATTTTCAATCACTAAGGGAATTTTTAGGCCTCGTGGGGCCGGTAATTTCGCCGATATTTGGCCCCAGAATTGAGGGGTTGAGGGCCCTGTCCTTTTTGTTAAGAAAAATGCATCGCGCTTCAACCTATAGTCATGAAAACACAGCCTGGCTGGCCGAAGATTCTCCGGTCCTCGTTGCTAAGGTTACAAATTTTACACGGACATATTTTCCTTCGTCGCGGCGTATTTCAAGGACCCAACTCTTCCGAATCCCAACGTCCTTAGGGATTGTAAAACAGACAGTTGAGTGTCCGTATTTTTTCTAGCTGTTCGAGCAACGAGGAGTACAACTATGCGGATAAGCCACCAGAGCTATCGTAGCAAGCCTCGTTTGGAACGTGCCTCCTGTCGGCGTGAATGGGGTCTATGTCCACAATCGATTGAGATATGTTCATGAAATTTTGCACGTGTTCCTTTCATGGATGGGACGGCATGAGCGAACTTTCGATTTGATCCAACTACCGGTGTGCCCCCTAGTGGCAATTTTAGTTTTTTACGCTTACCTTTGTATCTTCAAAAGTCAACGGATTTTCATGAAATTTGGTATGTAGTCACCTATAAGTGAGATGACGCTATCCTTCCGTTTTCGCATGGATTCAACATAGTTTGCGCCACCTAGTGGCCATTTATACTGTTTTCGAGTCTGTTTATTGCGTCCACCCCTCTATCAACCAAACTGCTCTAAGCGTGATTGTTAAAATTGGCATGTATGTTCTTACTTTATAGAGGACGGCTGACGATGATTTCCCAACGACTTTGATTACTGTGCCGCCTCCTAGTGGCAGTTTTTTTGCCTATGGCTGTATGTCCTAAATCGTTCGCAGGATCTTTACTTAATTTAGCAAGTGTATTTATATGATGTTGACCACGGATGACGACGACTTTCAGACAGATCTGACTACTGCTGTGCCCCCTAGTGGCAATTTTAATTTTTTACGTTTAAAGTCCTTGTCTCACGCGTTGTTAACCCTTATTACATGGTTAGAAGATGTTAAAAGGATCCAAGAAGTACCTACCCCATAACTAATACACGATCCGTACTCGAAAACAGTTTAAATGAACGCGCTACTCACGATTCGCACCCGAAGAAACACCGCCATTTTGAACTTGCCGCGAACCCGGAAATACAATTCATTCAGGAACCCAGTCCGAGAAAACGCCGTCAGTGCGACTCGAGCAGTGCCTGTACTGTTACCAGCCAGCAAACGGGGATAAAATGATCCACAGCGCGCCTTAATTTTAATAAAATCAAACTACAGACAATTTTATCGAATTTGCTGAAGAAATGTGGCGAATAAATTTTGACAGAAATTATTTTGCCAGACTCGGGACCGCAGCCTATCGGACCCGGTGCGGATCGAGACCAGACACTGGCGAACGGTAAATGCATGCGGTTGCAAGCTGTTTTGTCGAAGTAAAATGGTCAAATGATAAATGCTGCATATATTCAAGGGTAGTTTCAGATACTAGCATGAAATTACGGGCTAGTTAGTCCTGTGTAACACTGCCGCGGCAGACTTTAGTTAGCCTCAGTCAACAGCAACCAGTGAAGACTATAGTCAAAATACAGCTTGTTAGTAGGCCTATACAGGCGTGCGTTCAGTAGATGCTAGGACCTACGCTAGGACCTAGCTAAAACCTAGTCAAAGTCACTTGTTCTTATTCAAAATACACGGCGAAATCTCACGTATTCTCGCGAAGTCTTGCTTTTTAGCGAGGTCCTAGCGTTACTGAACGGGAGGCAGCTTTGCGCCAAGACTACCCTTAGGCCTAACTGGTCGGTGGCCACAAACACAAAAACAAAAACACGAAAATTGAACAAAGTTTCTTTTTTGTAGCAACGTTCGTCAAAGTATATCAACGTTAAATCTTCACAAATTACAAAGTAGCCGACTGAACATGCCTTTCAGTTCAGCAAAAGTCGACATTGTAGGTGCCGCCAGAAACTGAATGAGACGAAGTCCAACGGGAATTGTGAGCACATTTATCACTTAATGAGTAACAACTGCGAGGCTGAAATTTGGTGAACACTGCTAAATCGTGCAGAATAGTAAGTAAAGTTATGTCTAACTAAATGTCACAGTAATTTGTTGGCGAAAACAATTTACACAAAGTTTTAAACTCGTAACTCATCCCGCTGTCCTCCAATATGGCCGACGCGATCCAAACAAAGTGACCCAAATTTCGCCACAAAACTTGCAATAACTTTACAGTGCTTGCCCCGATTTTGATACTTTTTCGATTTTTACTGAGTAGAATGTACTACCTTTCCGATGATAGCAAAGTACTTTTTCAAAACGAAAAAAATAAAACTAAAAAAAATAGGTTCGACCCATATTGGTTCCTAGGTTCGACCGGCCTCCGTAAGGAACTAAACACCAATACTATTTTAACATACTAAGTACGCGTAACATTCCAAAAAAAATCAACGACCACAAACTACAAACTATAAATACACTGCATATGCAAACGAATCACGATATATTATTAATAAGACAATATAATGAAGACTTTTCGAGCATTCCATAGCACATTCAGTTACAAGGAAAAAATGGCGGCGTTCAGGACAAGTTCCTGAACTGATGAGCCGGAAATGTGGGTACGGAAATAACCGATGACAACCGGTAATCATACGCTCAGAGAAAAGGGTCAAAAATCGCTTTTGGCAAGAAAGGCGAAAAGAATGTAAAGAAAGGGTGTCGAAAATAAGATTTTATGTAGTAAGTATTTTCGGATACTAGAACCACATGGGCAGTTTGCAACAAGGACTTTAACTCAAAGGTACTCAACAGATTTCATAAGATTTTAAATATAGCCATCTATTGGTGTGATGACGCTGTCTTTCTGTTTTTTGATGGAGTCGAGGTATTTTGCACCATCCAGTGGCCATTTTTATGATACAAATACATGATCCTAAAAGCACACCATTTGCAATGCATTCGTGGGCGCATTTCAACGCTCCGCATTGCTCTTTTTACGTTTATCGCTGTATCTCCAAAGATACTCAACGGATTTCCATAAAATTTGGCACATAGACATCCATTAATGAGGTGACGCTAGCCATTCATCTTCGTTTTTTTTCAAGGTTTTTTTGCGCCACTTCAAGGCCATTTTTGTTGTTTTTGAGTCTGTTTTGTGGCGTTCGTCCCTCTGTCAACCAAACCACTCTAAGGATGATTATGAAAGTTGGCATGTATCTACTTTCTGTGAAGGGGACTGTTGCCGATGATTTTCTGATGACTTTGACTACTGAAGCGCGTCTTAGTGGCGGTTTTGTTTTTTGCACCTGTATTTCCTAAGCCCTCTTTAGGATCTTTATTAACGTTAGCACGTGTATGAAGTTAACAAGAGAAGATGACGACGTTTAGACGGATCCGATGAACACGATGCCCCCTAGTGGCAATTTTTTTTTTCCCTTAGTTTCTCTGAAATTTCTCGGCAAATTTTAATTAAAGTTGGTAAATGGCTTTCTTTTAAATAAGCAATGACATTTTTTTGGTTTTCAGACGGATTTGGCTTATTTTTCGCCATCTATTGGCCATTTTAAAGATAAAAAGAAACAACCCCATAAGGACATCATTTGCGATGCATTTGTGGGCGCATTTCAACGGTCCGCGTTGCTCTTGTTTTATGAAGCTAACAGCAGAAGACGTCTTTCAGGCCGATCCAGTGAACGCTGTGCCCCATAGTGGCAATTTGATTTTTTCTGTTTTCCTTCGTTTTTCTGAAGTTCCTTGACTGATATTTATGAAATATGGTAAATAGCTTTCTATTGAAGAAGCGATGGTATTTTCCCGTTTTCAGATGGATTTGGTGTTTTTGTGCCATCTAGTGGCTTTTTGATGAAACAAACAACCCTAGAAGCACACCGTTAGCAGTGCATTCGTGGGCGCATTTCAATGCTCCGCGTTGCTGTTGTAAAAGTATTTAAAGAAAAGTTATAGTTCTCAATATCATCTAGTTCGTCTTAGTAGAATTCAACTTATTAAACTCAGACACTTGGACCACATTATAAAATGTAAATAAAACAAAATGTTAATTTAATGATCATATTGTTTTTGTGTTGCTGCCCCATGTTTGTAAGGAAATGCTTAGCTTGTGGAAATTCATGATGCAAAAATATTCATATAAAAGAATTCCTACGGTGCTCTAGAGTATAAATTACAAGAGAGCTAAAGGAATACTTGGCAAGTTGCTGTTGTGCTTGAATCAACATGTCATTTCTGCTCTTACCTGCTATGCTATGTTTTATGTTAAAAAAGCTGATACTGGGCATTTTTAAGCAGTGGCAACCTGTCACCTACTTTATTGTCTATAGTCACTGTTGTGTTTTTCAGTGTCTTGGGTGGCTTGTATGAAATGATTTCATACCAAATGATTACATTTTCTCATCTAACATATTTTTGATCTCGCAATCTTCTTAAGAATTAGATCAATTTTTCTGTTAACTTTGATGAGATGAAATTGACGTTTAGAAACGAAAAAGAAAATTGTTGGCGGCCATAGGAAAAACCGATGCAACTGGGAGAAGAATAAATATCTGCTGGAATATTCTCTGAATTTCAAAAAAATACTACCATTAATCAAGAAATTCATAATTGTACCTGTGTGAACAATGATGTGACATTATTTAACGCCTCTTTAAAATTGAATAGAAGGCATGAGTTAAAGAGCTGGATGAAAAGCTAACCATGTGATGATTTCCTGCAAAAGGTCATTCGGTACATTTTGATTAAAAAAACATTGAATCAGTAGCAAAAGACCAATATAGCTTAAATACTACAAAAGTTTGAACCATTCTGAATTGATATCTTAGTCACAACAAACAATTGAATATTAGAAATTCAGAGCGTTCGTTAAAATGTTTTTTCAAAAAATTCAAATTCTGCATGTGTCCGTCTCACCCCTTTAAAGGCAGTTGTCTCAGTCGGATAAAAAGATACGAGAAAGTTGATACACGCTCTGAAAGCTATCAATGAGACCCTATCAATGATGTATTAATTATCTTCTTAGGATGAACATTTTTTTTCACAATTGATCAAAATGTTCTAATTATACGTCCGTCACAAATGGAATTGCCCCTCTGTTTCTCAAAAGTTCCTTTACGATTTTCATGAAATGTGGTAAAACGGTGACATTTTCTTTTTTTTGGTGGATTCATAGTATTTTGCACCATGTAGTGCACGAGTGAGAAACAACATGACCGCTGGTCCTCCAAATTGGACCGACTCATCACAGAACAGGTCTTACGGGGATCGAAGGGGACCGCCGCACCAGAAAATGGGACTGACGCTCCTAAAAACATGACCGGCCCACCACAAAACAATACCGCCGGGGACTGAACCATGAGTGCCGGACAAAATGTAGTTATCAAGGCCTTTGTGTGATACCGGTCAGCTAGCTGTGTAAAGACTATCGCCAAAATAAAGCTTGGTAGCACTGCGTCATTGAGGTCTGTTAAATCCCAGAAATTTCCCATAGCCCAGGTAGTTCTGCTCGTCTACTCATCTTGAAACTTATATCGACATGTAGAGCTAGCGACTGGCGCAGGCGCATGCAAAATCTAGGCCTCAACCAACACTCACCTTGCATGTTGCGGCCGCTTGAGTGAAAAACAATCTAATGAACATCATTTGCTTACATAATTCTTTGTCTATTGTAACCAAGAAGTCTGTCGTGCTCGTGACGTGCACGTTCCGTTTCCTAAAATTTTGCGACATAATTCGGAAGACGATGACAGCTTCGCAGCAGCAAGATTTTTTCCGATATTCGGTTTGCTGGTATTAAAATTTTAAAAACTTATAACCAAATGAAACCAGTTTCGATAATTTGCCATGAGTGCAACCTCGTAGAAGAGAAGAACAGCTAACTGAAGAATCGAGGGAAAAGAGAACTGGCCAGTGTAAGCTGACCTAAAAGAACGCATCACAATTTTAGCAGCAGAATAATGACACAACTACGACAATTTTTCCCGAGCGCTGATAAATAATGTAGTTTAGTCAAGGAAGAGTGTCGTTAATAATATTAATTCGGTAATGATTTTACATGTTCAGTTTTACCCACATCGGTGCAAGGCTGTATATTTAGTATACAGCTTTGCCGCACTAAGGCTAGTTATGATTATGTTTCACCGGAGAACCAGAACGCCCATTTTTTTTTACTTGACTAAAAGTCAAATTGGAGAAAAGGATTTTCATTTTGTTCTAAAACTTACGCAGTGGATAAAATTATAATTATTCAGCTCAAAAGCGTGCAACGTGGTTGGTTTGCGGTTAGATTTAGTAAATGTTGAACTTTCAATTGTTTATAAGTCACATACTGCAGCATAGCCTGATGAACTAAAACACAAAAGTGCCGCGTGTTACTAAGCGAAGTGTCCTGTTGCGCACAAAAGATTTCGGTGGATTAATCGGCATAAGATCTACATATGCATACATATACAGCCTCATTGTATGATCTGTGTAGGCCTGCCGGTAATTAATCTTAGCATATTTGTCATTGCCGTTTCAATCCCCAGCGGCCATGTTCAATGCCCGGCGGTCCTGTTTTGTGGTAGCTGGTCATGCATTTTCTGGTGCAGCGGTCATAGGTCTTGTTTTGGGCGAATCGGTCCGATTTAGAGGACCAGCGGTCTTGTTGTTTCTCACCCGTGCAGCGGCCATTTTTATGATTCGGATAAACACCCTTAGAAGCACACCGTTTGCGGTGCATCCGTGGGTGCATTTCAACGCTATGCGTTGCTCTTGTTAAATATTGTCTGTTTAAAGAGTCGTACAGTTCAGTGTGGTTGGGCAGTGGTCAGATATGAGGTGGTGCCCGAATTTTGAGAACCAGTTTGATGTCCGTTATTTAGTGGAGGAGACTGGTTCGAACAATGTATCCATCCTCGTACTTGTATCAGGAGGCTCATCTGAAGTGATCACTGATTACATCCTATCTCATTTATTATCTGTGGCTTTGAAATATGCTGAAAGAATCATTTTGTTTTCATGACTTAACTAGCTATGTTTTTTCATGTGTTTCTTCTGTTTTTGTTGCTATCTTTACCCTTGAAGTGTTTCACCTTCTGATGAGAATTTGGTTAATTTGTTTATCATGTCCATCTTGCTGGACTTAGTTTCAATTCTGGCCTCTGTAAGGGATCACTTGTCAGATCACCTTTCAACTGCTTTGTGTGTTCTGTTGAGCTTTTTGTGACTTTTTGGTTTTTACCTTTGTTGCATTTGTTAATGAATGACTATGATCAATGTTACTAAAACCAATTATGCTTCTTTGCTTCATTCTGTCTGTTGCCTCAGTTTTTGTTCGTGAATATTCAAGTTGTTAGTGATAGTGTTAATGCTGAAAGTACCTAGAAGCTGAGCTGGTCTAGCTGGCTTTGGAAACTGAAGTTAGTTTTTGTTTCATTGGCCAGAAACACCAGTTCCTCTAATAATATGTTTGGGGTTGACCTTCATCAATCACAAGTGCCATTAAGCTTATCTCACTTCCACAGATCAGGGAAATCCTGCCACACTTGAGGCGCGTCATAGCTTTGGCAAGCATTGGCTTTTTGCACGGTCTGGTTTCTGGTTTCTCTTCTGATCACTGTCGTCATTTTCATTGATTGGCTAGTTGTATGTCACAACCCCTACGATGGATGTCAATGTGCTTGCATGTTTCTCCATACGAACTAAACTGCATTTGGGGTAAAGTAATTCTCTGGTGTGTGATTGTGATGTCGTAATGAATTGACGATGCACTACTTGTAAGCTGATCAGTATTGATTCATTTGCAGTAGCAACTGGGACATTCTATAGACTTCCTTAGTCATGTTACTACTGAAGCAGTGTTCATGCTGACTGGCTGAGTTGCCTGATTCTTTTCTTTTTCATTATTGGTCTACAAGTTTGGCACATGCAGGGAATGAGTGAGATAGCGTGAGAATTGTGTACTGGCCTATGTACTCTGTCACTGGTGTCGGTGCATCATGACTAACTGTATGCCGCTGTGGTTTTTCAGTGGAAGCCGCAACAACAAGACATTCAAACCGAAGAAGAACATTCCAGAGGGCACGCATCAGTATGACCTGATGAAACACGCCGCGGCCACCCTCGGCAGTGGGAACCTTCGGCTCGCTGTAGTCCTGCCTGAGGGCGAAGATCTCAATGAGTGGGTGGCAGTCAATAGTGAGTAGACGGGTTAAATGTTGTGTCAGTTTGGGTCTCCTTATAGTTCAACACGAGGCCCATTTCTCATTGTGGGTGGTGCTGCTGATAAAAGGTGCCGTTTGGATTAAATTCGAAGAGAGAATGGGAAGTTGTTCACCTGCAGAAGGTTCATATTTGAATGAGGGAATGTTCAGGCACCCAAGTGAATTTTGAGTTCACTAAAGTTTACTGCTGAAGGTATGTTCCAAAGTAAGGCTTTCTTTTGATAAGTCGTAGGCTTTTGTTTAGTTTGAAATCTGCAAGCCTCTACCAAGATGTAGTATCTTAAGCACCCTGGAGGTACTAGCTAAAGTTAAAAGAGGCCTGAACTACATGATTCAGCGTTTTAATTTTAATTTTGAAAGTATAAAGGTTGGTTACTGGCATCCACATATTCCTAAATAGTGCAGAGTATTTTTCTTTTTTACTTTGAAAAGTAAAAATTTATTAGTTCCATAAAGCCTCACTGCAAGAGCTTTTTTGTGACGTCACTGAGGCTGCACAGCACAAAGAGATATAGGTCATTAGCCATGCGAGTACGTAGTCCAGTCTACATCAACATGTGCATACTCACAACCTTTTTCATTTTTCTTTTCCGTGGTTTGAGTCATCCCGGGGCCTAGCCAGCCAGCTAGCTGTGTGAATACTATCTTCAAAATACTACTAGGTACCAGTAGCACTGTGTGTTGAGCTCCGTTAGACTCTGAAGTTTCACATAGCCCGGGTAGTTCTGCTCGTCACCTTGTCTCCAAACTTTTATCAACATGTAGAGCTATAAACTGGCAGGGGAGCCTGCAAATATTTGGGCGTCAAGCGACGCTCACCTTGCCCGCTGGAGCCGTTTAAGTGAAAAACAATGTAGTAAACGTTATTTAATTTCATAATTCTCAGCCTTTTGTAACAAAGAAAACAGTACACTAAACACGTGCTATTTAATAAAATTTTGCGACATCTGTCGAGAGATGATTACAGCTTCGCAGGAGCAAACTTTTTTATGAAATTTGATTTCCTGGTATTAAAATACTAAAAACTTGTAGGGAAATGAAATTGACTCTGATACACAACTTTGAAGAACAGTTCGATCGCTTGGAACTAGCTTGGAACAGGAACAACTCGGGGAACAAAACTGGCCAATAAGGCAACAGGTGACGTCACCGAAAGCCGACCTTAAAGAGTGCACCCAAATTTTAGCAGCAGGGTGAACGCCGGGCAGAACGCTGTTTTTTTTCAACACCAGTAAATAATTTAGTTTACTCAAGGAAGAGCGTAATTTTTAATGACACTAATTTTATGTCAGATTTTATTTGATCAGTTTTAACCTACGTCGGTGCAATTTCCGCTGTGTATTTTATATGTAGTATACAGCTTGCGCCAAGGCAGGGCTACTAGTTGGTGGGCCAGATCTCATAGCGTTCATCCTTTTGAGTACTTTGGGGGGGCTACCTAGTTTTCCTATGTGGCTAGATAATATACCTATAAATCAAATTCTAAAAGTTCCCACGTCTACACTTGCACATTTTTTAAAAACAGGCGTTTTTGTTGCACGAAATATTATGCACATTCCTGCCAGATGGTGGCGCTTTTCTATTGAATTGACCAATCAGAGAGCCAGATTGTATTGTGCTTAGTTACTTCAATATGGCAGCTCCCATGGAGTGTGATGCCTGTATAATTCAAGGTTTATCAAACAGCACAAAATTGTGATGCCAGAACCTGAAGAAGCGTAGAGAAGCATCCTGATGAAAGCTGATGGACTGTGGAACTCTGTAGATCAGTAGATCAAAGAATAGGTGTCACAAACGTTTGTGCAGAAAACAGCTGCATGTCCTGCTATAGTATATTGCTGTAGAAGACCAAGTGTCAGACCAAAAATTGAAAGGACATAGAAAGGCATAGCATTGTTTCAGCACACCAGCAGTAGTACTAAAGCTGAAGCTGCTGAAATTGATACAGATGTTACCCAAAATTTCCCAAGAAAATCAATTAGAGTTCCAAAATCTGAAACATCCAATTAACCTGACAAGGTAGGAACATTCTGAAACATGAGTGCATCATTTGTTAGCAGGAAAAGTATATTATGGACACATTTCAAGAAAGCGAAAGAAGTAACAACTTTATAGCTTTGAAAAACAGGTACGTGTTTTTGAAAGATACATCTTGGTGTTTTCCATGTGTGTTTCAGTGTTATCACCAGTTGTTTTTTAACTTGTTCAGCCCCTTGGCTGCCTATAGGCCTTAGACAATTCCGCTGACCCAGTAGAGACGGTGATCATACCATAGGTACTCCATATGTCGGATGCTTTTCGGCAAATTATGCATCACACTGCTTAAACCATAAGTCATGTTGCTATAAGTTTCGAAGTACCGCGTAGAGGGATGCCTCTGAGGAGGCCATTAATGTTTTCATTTGTTCCCAGTTAAAACAAATACTCCTGCAATCCTGTTTTTTTAACTCTCCCTTGTTCAGTTGCCACATTGACACTGCTTGCACCAGAGCATAATCATAAGGTGTTATACTGTGGGTGTGACTTCAAGCACCAGAGCATAATCATATGGCGTTATACTGTGGCTGTGACTTCAAGCACCAGAGCATAATCATATGGTGTTATACTGTGGCTGTGACTTCAAGCACCAGAGCATAATCATATGGCGTTATACTGTGGCTGTGACTTCAAGCACCAGAGCATAATCATATGGCGTTATACTGTGGGTGTGACTTCAAGCACCAGAGCATAATCATATGGTGTTATACTGTGGCTATGACTTCAAGCACTTTAAGTCAAAAAATTTTGAGAAGTTTAAATGGAGTAGATGGTTGCAATCAACATGCCCAAGTGGCCGTCATCCCCTGCCATAGTCCTGGGATAGGGGGAACCTCTTCTCAATTTTTTGTCAACATTAACTACTTAGGTAGCTGCAATGGTAATTAAATTAATAAAAGTGCCTAAGTGGCCAGCGTCCCCGTCGTAATTTGAGGGTAGTGGAAGCCACTGTCCATTTCGTCAAACGTTGATTACCTTAAGTGTAAATCTATTGACTATGGTTTGAGAATCTGATTTAAAAAATTAAATTTCAATTACTGCACTGGTATATCAGCTTATTTATATTCAGTTGCATCAACTGATCTAATTATTAGACGATCAACATTTTTAGGCAACAGATCAGACGGCATGTAAATTTGTTAGGCTGGTGGTGGATCAGTTCCTGATAAGTCCATCTGAAAAATTTGCATGCCAACTCACTCATAGTTAAATGTTAAATTAGAGTTAACAGTTCAGGTTTTTTCAGTGGGACTTGTATTGTAAGCAACAGCTCAGTCCAGAGCCCTGACTATGCAAATGAAATTCAAAGATAAAGACCTTGTGTGTTAGAAGCCAAGTACCACAGATCATCATGCTATAAAAAATAGAAAGACAAAGATTGTGAAGAGTGACGAATCCACAGTTTTCAGAGATGTTTTTCTATAGTTTTGTTTGGAGTTTATTGAATCAAAGCTTCTAACACATGGAGATGTCATTTGCCTTTCAAAACTAAAGCAAGACTTTGGAGCTGTTCTTCAGAAAGCTGGTGTGCATGAAGTTATTTGGACAGGCAGTCTTAAGAAACGACTGTTGAAGCTACTCACTGTTGTAGTTTGTGCCTGACTAAGAGATATGAAAGTGAGTTGAGGTTACTGTTCAATAATTCACTTGTTGACTCTAATTAACACAGCCCATTATAGCATATTTTGAATCAAACGTTTGCCCAAATCCTGCCCACCTCCTAACAAGGACTTAGTGTTTGACCCTTCATTGCATGCGGGCCACTCACTAGTGTGCAGTGCTGTGCCCTCTCTAATTGACCATAGTTGGCTCCTTGGCGGTGTATGGCAATGCCCAAAGCTCCATTGACATTACTAAATGATGAATGCTTCAAGTGCAAAAAGAACTGAGTTTGTGCTGCAGTGCTGAATCAAACTGTACAGAAATGTGCAGCTGTGACAACTGTAATAACATCAATGCGTGACATTGGATAGTTCTTTGACAAGTCAATCAGAAATAGACTTCCAACCCCGTTACTTCATGTGTTTTTTGTATTAAAAAGTGAATTTTATTTGTGATAAAAAGTACGTACTTTGATCATTGTCATGTATTTGTCTCATACTGCTTGCTAAACGCCGTCAGAATAATCTATTATTTTCATACAGTTTGTGTGCACATTCACTGAGATCTTTCAACTATATTGTATTTGTACTATAACGTATTTCTGGTGTATTATGCAAACAAGCTACATGTTACACAATTAGTCAATGGTTCAGTCATTGAGATACAAATTTGCCTAGTCTCAAGTGTTTTGTGTTATTTTTGTTGCCACACAATGCCAGAATAACCTCCTAGTAACATTTAGACTTAGTTTGCATATCTGCCACTAGGTGTCACTTTACATGTTTTAAATTTCACTGTTTACAATTAGTCTACAATAGTAAAATATGTAATGTGAGTGTATTATTGTTCAATACAATGACATAGATGGGCCCATAATACTTGTTTTACAAAAAAGATAGCAAATACTGTTGTTTTTACAAATATAAGTTCTCTAAGCTCTATTGTGGTTATTATGCAACTTCGAACTCAAATTTCTCAAAAATGTGCAACTTTATATGTGGGAACTTTTTAGATTTTGAAAACACTCTAGTAAATGAATTAAAAAACACCAAAATAAAATTGCCCCCCTATAGTACTCACAAAAACCATTTTCTAGAAGCCCAACAAATTCTGGCCCACCGCCTATGCACAGTCGGGGGTCCTTTCCTGGCCGGTGCCGAGAACGGCATCGTTCCACTAATAGTCAACACTGCATTGCAGGTATTATGAACTTTTGAGAGCCAAGATCG
This sequence comes from Phoronis australis, assembly GCA_002633005.1. Lineage (NCBI taxonomy): Eukaryota > Metazoa > Phoronida > Phoronidae > Phoronis > Phoronis australis. The sequence continues at coordinate 160,793 of NMRA01000063.1, read as the reverse complement.
CAGACGAATTATACACATTAAGCACAGTTCTGTAGCTTAGAGGCATTCACCCAATGAGCTATATACGTAATAAGCTTAATTTATCTGATTGCCTTCACCCACCGTACAGCCTCAGTGACGTCAGACGCGCATTAGCCAATAGGAATTAACATTGGAAAAACGCTTTTTTTACAAAAATGAGAAAATGACAAAGATGTGATTTCTGATATAGACTTTATTCATAAATTAAATTACTTTAAAAATGCATGTTATTGTACTTCAGGAACCTTTTAAGTGCATTTCATTGTTGTTTGTTTGTAAGAGGTACTTTGACATGGGCAACAAAGCATGTCACTACAGGTGACCAATTTGTTGTAAGATGTCACTCCAGTTGCAGGTAGCTAAGTTGTAGTCCTCTAATTGTTCTGATTATAATCTCTCTGTCTGTGGCGTTATTTATTCAGTGTGTCCAAATTGTGTAGTACCACTTCATGTAAAATGCTTTAGACAAAACCCTTTACTTGGTAGCTTTCTCTCTGAATCTTACGTGTTACCCACAATGCTGTGGTGAACTCAATGCCGTTTTCAATGTCTAGTCTAGTGCTGCCTCTTGTTCATTGCAAATACTGTGAGGGTAACGTCACCAGAGACAAATTTAGATTGGTTTGGTTAATTTTGAAGAAATTATTATAAGTTCCACAAATAAACTTCAAATCTTGTGCCTGTGATCAATCTTTGGGAACCATTTCAGTCTTAATGTTGACTTTATCTAATTTTTTCTCCATATCGAGACAATTGTTTTTAAGTGTAGGTCTGAAATTGTCAATGTTGGATGTTTAACTTGGGTCATGAGCAATGTCATGCACACCATTTTGGAGTCTTGTGTCTTAGAGGTGCAAGTGTTACTCTTGTGTCTTGGAGGTGCAAGTGTTACTCTTGTGTCATGGAGGTGCAAGTGTTACTCTTGTGTCATGGAGGTGCAAGTGCTACTCTTGTGTCTTGGAGGTGCAAGTGCTACTCTTGTGTCATGGAGGTGCAAGTGTTACTCTTGTGTCTTGGAGGTGCAAGTGTTACTCTTGTGTCATAGAGGTGCAAGTGTTACTCTTGTGTCTTGGAGGTGCAAGTGCTACTCTTGTGTCTTGGAGGTGCAAGTGTTACTCTTGTGTCTTGGAGGTGCAAGTGCTACTCTTGTGTCTTGGAGGTGCAAGTGCTACTCTTGTGTCTTGGAGGTGCAAGTGCTACTCTTGTGTCTTGGAGGTGCAAGTGCTACTCTTGTGTCTTGGAGGTGCAAGTGCTACTCTTGTGTCTCGGAGGTGCAAGTGCTACTCTTGTGTCTTGGAGGTGCAAGTGCTACTCTTGTGTCTTGGAGGTGCAAGTGCTACTCTTGTGTCTTGGAGGTGCAAGTGCTACTCTTGTGTCTTGGAGGTGCAGTAAAGGAGCATATCTGAATGCAATTTTAGAAAGTACAGGAAATTGCCTAGATTTGTGCGAGCAATGCAAAAAGTATGTTGCTCTCTGAATATTGTTGTATTGTCCCCGAAACCAAAGCAAGCACCAACTGATGTTTGGCAGTTATTTTCCCTTATGGTGTGGACATTCTTATTTATTATGTAAAGTAAATGTAAGCATACAGTGAGTAGTATTTGTTGTACCAAATGCCAGCACACCATGCATGTCAGTCTGTCTTGAACAAGGCAGACTGCCTGGTGTTATTGAATGATTCATCCAACAAGACTTGCTTCTGTTTACAGTATAGTCTAGGACCAGAAACCACATAAGCCTTTCTGATGGTTTGTTAAGGTAGCCATATGCTTCCTTCAACACATGCCCCATGTATACAAGATTTTGAAAAACTTTTGAATGCCAGACATGTCTAAATGTCTTGCAAAACAGTAGGAGCCATCATGGAACTGGGTTAGAATTTGGTGAACAATTTTATTTCCTCATAATATTGTACTCCTTCAGCTGTTTTGCCCAAAAATGAATGCCAAAAAAGCTTTATTTTGATTCAGAAATTTTCAAATTGCATATCTGTGTGCATTTCTGAATTTCTTATGGTGAATGCCTGTATACGTCTAACCAGTCTTTATAAGTTTTGATTTCCTGAAGTTCCTGTGTACACCCAAAATAGTTTTTTATGTACCGCATTCGCCTTAATAACTGCCCATGCCCATGTAAGCGCCCCCCACGCGTTTTCAGACTTGGGTGAAACAAGCACCCAGTCCAAGAATTGCTTACCTACAGTCTTGAAATTCTACTGTTACCTCTTTAATTTATCAACAATTGAGATCCGGCAGTCCTGAAAAAATCACTGTGCTTGGAATTTCTAGATCATCAGCTTCTCCGCCATGTCGGTATTTAGCCTTGGTTATACATTTCAAACTTCTGCTGTGCAATGAACTTTGATAGCAGTGCACCGGGTGCACCCCAGCATTATAGAAAGTCTGTCATAGGTTAAAGATACGTCACAGAATGTAAATTTTATGTATCCTAGCTTCCAATTTCACCTGTTTCGGAGACCTGGTTTCAACCACCTTCGGTTCCAATAAGTGCCCCCGAAACAAATTTTTCTTAGCGCCGGGTGCTTATTAGGGCGAATACGGTATATTTCTTGTATAGCGCTATACATTTCTGATGCGAAGTACAATAAATGTGAATCATTTCTTGCTCGTTATGTGTGATATGTTGGAAATGACGTTTTACTGCGAAAACCAGTTACTGCTGGAGTGCCGGGTTTTCATACATGCTGTTCTATATTGATTGAACTGTGATGCAAAGCTCTAGACTGATTGCTGGTGGTGCGTCCATTATTACACCTTCAGTGTGTAGTAATAGAAAAGTATGTTGTGTTATGTCATCATCATCATTCACTGAGATTTGAAAGTTTTTTAAGTTATGTTTATAGGTGGTATAAAGGATTTTACAGATTATTTCTGTTGTATCTGTGTAAGATTGAGGCCTTGGTTTTTTCTCGCAATTCAGATTTATTGTACTTTTGTCTTACTTTTTAAACTGACCAGTTAACATTGTGTTGAGTGTCTTGATAGGAGAGTAAGTAGATGGCTGTCAGAATATGGCACTGGCAGTAATTGTGATTTGTACCTGAAGATGGCAGTCTTTAGTGAACAAATGAAGTGATGCTGCACCACAATACAATGACCCACACGTGCTAATGCCAAGGTTGTTAAATCTAGTAAATTAATCAAGATATCTATGCTTTTTCAACCGAATGCAAAGGTGAAAATTCTTGAAAAGTTTGGCGGTGGGTGTAGCAGTACGTGGTCATTTAACACCAACAGTGTTCTCCACATCTGAAAATCTAAACAGGTCGCACGCATAAAAACTGCAACGTGCCGGAACCGCGCGGCGGTCAACGTTCTCCATAAGCTAGTGTGCAGTTTTTTGTGCACCTTATTTTTACCCACTCATTTTAATAGTAATGCACAGTAGTGCAAACAAATAACTGTGTGTATTCAACTTTTTATTTTTAAAAGTTGGACTTATTTACAAACATATCACATATGTCATAACTCATTTGCTTAGTCAATGCCTTTGAAATGGAAGTCTACAGAGTGTTTGATACAGTATGGGGAAATGTCTTGGGCTACTCAATAATGATGTCAATGTCAACTAAGTACAAAAAGTCTAACACAGAAGTAAACTTTTTCTATGACGTAGACAGTCCAAGTGAAGTGTCTTTGTTAAGTCAGTCACATCTTGATAGCAGAGTTTACGTTTTCTCTCAGTCTGTACAATATCTTGCACATTCTTACAGTCTGAATTCGATGTTCTGAAGCTGGTACAACATATTGCACTTCTGCACTACCAGAACTCTTGTAAAAACGAGTCCCCCTTGAATGCAAATTAGGTAGGGTAAACAAAACAATTCACTTGCGTTTTCCATCTAGGCCTACTTGGACGGGAGTGTCAGGCCTGTTGATGACAACCAATATTTCTAAAAAGATATCAACTGAATTATCAAACGCTTGCAACTATGGAATTCCCATAATTTTCTGGATTGTCACAAACTCATTCTTCCAGATGAAAACCATCTATTCTCATGTTAGTGTTAGAGCGAATTGTATTCATTTGTATTGCCGATGTCTGACGTCGGCAAAAATTCGGTTCACCGTTTGTGACACGGGTATCTTCGATTCGTTGACCGAGCCGGGTAATATCACCACCATCCGGCCCTGGATTATCTGTCGTATCTGCATCTGAGTCAACGTCAGTATCTGAAACATCTCTCGGTTTTTAAAATAATCCTTAGGTTTAGCGGTGCTTCGCTTTCGCGCGGCAGACGACATTTCTAAGTATGTAGAATGCGCATGTCAATTGGTAACGGAAGCCAGGATAGAATTCACTAACGTAAGGACCATGCTAGGTAAACAAGAGATTACGCGAGATATTACCGCTTGATTTCAATGAGAGCACGTGATTTTGGCTGCAATTTCTCAGTGCGAAACACATATACTTTGAACTTTACTCAGTGACGTCACCCGCTGTCCCAAATCTCGGAATACTCCCCTGAAACCGCAAACGTCACAGCCACTATCAAAGTTGAGTTTGCGAACGGCTCGGCAGATTTTTAGAGGGAGTATGCGCCACAAACATAATGTTCATGCTGCCAACGAAACTCCTTATAAGGCAACGAGATGAACTCGGTCAATCTCAATGGGCCGGTGTCACAAAAAGTAACCAATAATATTCATCTAAGTGAGAAATACACAAACAACAACCAATGAGAACCATCAAAGGCAGTTTCATGCAAATGTTTTTGAGACTGGTAAAGTCTGTTGTGGGGCCCACGGAATATTGAAAAATGTGCTACGAAAACCAAAATTCTGGCCTCCCAGAAGACGGCCGTTGCATGAACTGCTGCGCAACGGTGTCTTTGCTGACAACGTATACTTCGCAGAACTAACCACCGAGCCTTAATTATTTTATTTTCAATGGGTAATATGATTAGTTCCCCGCCGAACACAAAAAGGTGACTGCAAAAGCGAAAAGGTCTAACGCAACGATCAGCGACTTTCGTGCCGGACTGCACCTCCAGTGAGCAGGTAGTGGATTAGGCGTAAGCATTGGGCCTTTGTTTACATTGACTAGTTGTTCCCGATGAATTGAAAAGATAATCCAGAGATTATTTACACGCCGCGTTACATCATAAATAGACTTGCTGCCTGGTCTGCCGCTTGAGTGAGTCCGGTGATTAGGCTGTCCACAACGGACCACCGACTTCCTTAGGCTTAGCCTTTATTCAGTTTCAATGGGCTATGGCCAGTTGCTGTCAAGCGTAATTTGAACCAGTGAAGAACTTATTAACGACGACGACGCCTTTTTATGCGCCCACATATTTATATGTGGACGCATTATGCCGTCATCTTCGTCCGTCCGTACGGGCAGCGTCCGTCTGGCGTTCGGCGTCCGCTGCTCTATCTCCAAAACCCTTGACACATGTTCATGAAATTTGGCACATATGTTCCATTCATGAATGGGACGGCATGTGCGAACTTTTGGACGGATCCAACTACCAGTGTGCCCCTCCCGTTTTCAGATGGATTCGACATAGTTTGCGCCACCTAGTGGCCATTTTTAGCTTTTTCGAGTCTGTTTTTATGCGTCAACCCCTCTATCAACCAAACCGCTCAAAGGATGATTGTGAAAATTGGGATGTATATGCTTACTATGTAGAGGACGGTTGACGATGATTTTCCGACGATTTCGACTACTGTGGCGCCTCCTAGTGGCAGTTTTTTTTTGCCTATGGCTGTATCTCCTAAACCGTTAGCAGGATTTTTACGAAATTGTGTAAGTATATTTATATGATGTTAACAACGGAACATGACGACTTTCGGACGGATTTGACTACCGGTGTGCCCCCTAGTGGCAATTTTAGTTTTTTACGCTTTTGTATCTTCAAAAATCCCGAACGGATTTTCATGAAATTTGGTATGTAGGCACCTATTAGTGAGATGACGCTATCCTCCCGTTTTCAGATGGATTCGACATAGTTTGCACCACCTAGTGGCCATTTTTAGTGTTTTCGAGTCTGTTTTTGTGCGTCCACTCCTCTATCAACCAAACCGCTCAAAGGATGATTGTGAAAATTGGCATGTATGTGCTTACTATGAAGAAGACAGCTGACAATGATTTTCAGACGATTTGGTTACTGTGGCGCCTCCTAGTGGCAGTTTTTTTTTTTGCACCTATGGCTGTATCTCCTAAACCGTTCGCAGGATCTTTACGAAATTTAATAAGTGTAATTATATGATGTTAACAATAGACGATGACGACTTTTGGACGGATCCTCCCACCAGTGTGCCCCCTAGTGGCAATTTTATTTTTTTACGTTTACCTCTGTATCGTCACAAGTCCTTAACGGATTTTCATGAAATTTGGTATGTAGGCACCTATTAGTGCGATGACACAATGCTCCCGTTTTCGTATGGATTCGACCTAGTTTGCGACCCCCATTGGCCATTTTTACTGTTTTTGAGTCTGTTTTTTGGCGTCCACCCCTCTATCAACCAAACCGCTCTAAGTATGATTGTGAAAATTGGCATGTTCTTACTATGAAGAGGACGGTTGACGCTGAATTTCCCATGACTTTGATTACTGTGGCGCCTCCTAGTGGCAGTTTTTTTTGCGCCCATGGCTGTATCTCCCAAACCGTTTGTAGGATCTTTACTAAATTTAGCAAGTGTATTTATGTGATGTTGACAACGGGCCATGACGACTTTAGGATGATTCTGACTACCGGTATGCCTCTAGTGGCAATTTAAGTATTTCACATTGACCTCTGTATTTTCATAGGTCTTCAGGTGTATACTTTGTGTTACTTCGTGACTATGAAGGAAAAGTTCCAAGTAGAAATTTGTTTCTGGCATTCTAATGCTGTGCTAATCTCGTATTTTGGTAAATTTATTTTTAATTCTATGTTTCTGTGGTGCTTTAAGCAACTAATGTATAGGATGTGCTTGTATTATGAAGATCACTCACATTTTGCCCCTAGCCTATTGAGGAGACAATGACCATGCCTTTCCATTTTGCAAAGTACAACATACTACATATATGCCCTCTACTGGCCACTTGATGGTACCAATAAACAACCCTAGAAGGATACCGTATACGGTGCAATTGTGGGTGCATTTCAACGCTCTGCGTTGCTCTTGTTTACAAAGTAGTCCCTATGTTTTTAAACTGGTCGCGGGATTTTTAAACAGGACGCTGGATTTTTAAACATGACGCGGGACATTTAAACAGGACGCGCGCTCGGCCAAACAGGACGCTGCGACACGTTAAAAGTGGTCGTGGAGAACACTGACCAATGTATGTGCTTATTTACTTATTAACGTCTGAAATTGTGAAATATATTTCTGTTTTTGGCACATGGCTTTTTGTATTTGTTACTCCATGAGTCCATACTGCAGTGAGCCCATTAAACATTTTGTAAATAACAATTTGACTTGAACATCTGAAAATAGGGGTCGTCCCCTAGTCTTGGCGTGCCTGATAGGAATGCGGTGTTATTGCATTGTTCTAACTTTGCTTTTGTTTATTGCAGCGGTGGATTTCTTCAACCAGATCAACATGCTGTATGGCACGGTTACAGAGTTCTGTAGCGAGGACACATGCCCAGTGATGTCAGCAGGGCCTAAGTATGAGTATCACTGGGCCGACGGTCACACAGTCAAGAAACCTATCAAATGTTCAGCTCCTAAGTACATTGACTACTTGATGACATGGGTGCAAGACCAACTAGATGATGAGTGTTTGTTCCCCTCAAAAATAGGTTAGTGGCATCCTAGACTAACAGTACATAGACAGTCAACTCTGTATATTCTAAATCTACATAATCGTGAATCTTGTGCACAAGCCACGAACTGAACAATGTGACAGCCTCGTCACTGTTCATTAGCGGCACTTGCTGTAATGCACATTTTTATTTCTAGCAAGTACATTGTCTTCTAACTAACTAGAAATGGATTTGTTCATTGGAAGAGAGTGGTGTCTCCTCTGGGAATTCCATAAGTAAATGTGAAAGTTGTGAGTCTGTGTTTATGGTCTGTGTGAGGTAGTGACTGCAGTAAGTGAGTTGTGAATCTGTTTATGGTCTGTGTGAGGTAGTGACTGTAGTAAGAGAGTTGTGAGTCTGTGTTTATGGTCTGTGTGAGGTAGTGACTGTAGTAAGAGAGTTGTGAGTCTGTGTTTATGGTCTGTGTGAGGTAGTGACTGTAGTAAGAGAGTTGTGAGTCTGTGTTTATGGTCTGTGTGAGGTAGTGACTGCAGTAAGAGAGTTGTGAGCAGGGCGCGACATTAACGATAGTCCGACTGCCCGGGACAACCAATTTGTTGGTTCGGACAAGCTCATGGCCGAGCAGCTTGTCCGAAAGGACAAGTTAATGAATTTTTTCTGCAAACGTTCGTCGCACAAAATTAAGATTCCAAAACGTGCACAACTCGATTGCCTTTCTGTGACAATCAATCAGTTTTAGCGGAACCGTGGCCTCGTCTTACTATCGTGATAACATACCTGTATTCCCATGCCCTTTACTGAAGGAGACACAATTGTTTCCTTTGGCTAACGCTCGGAACTCCTGTCGGCATATGTAGCGTACAGTCACACGCACATTAGATGTCTCTCTTGTTGTTGACTCTGCGGTTTACACGCGTATAATAATAATAATACCGTAACAGTGGCTCATGAAACTTTATTTATGATATGATACGAGTAATAATACATGAGCGGAAGAACCTGAAATATACTGATCTGAGGAGTGACTGCCACGTTAACGGCTGGAGGTGTTGGAGTTTTTCTGTGGAGGTTGGTTGCCGCGGTTTTCCGGCCAGCTCGGTTACTGCTATGGCAAGGTGTCTGGGCGTCTCTGCGACAGGAAAGAAGGTTCTTCTACGCGATGTGGCCACCGAAGCTGAACAGGCATCTTGTTGGATATGGATGAAGCACCAACAGCAATACCATCAACAACCGTCAGGCAGAGCCTGATCAACTCTGTTGTCCTGCCTACTAGAGATGGTCTTGGTTTAGGGACGAAACCATTAAGGACAGTAGGAGACCAACTGAAGATGACGGTTGAGCACAGTTCCATCAAGTGTTTAAAGTAAGTTAAGTTCGATTTTCAATACGGTATACGATTTACGATTCACGATACGGTTAAACCTGAAACAATAAAGATAATACAATATCTAATACAAATTGAAGTACCAAATACATCATACCGAAAATTGCATATCTAATAATATTATATCAACTCACAATTTTGCAAACAATAGTTAGCAGAAACTTGTAGTTACAACAATTCCTATTACAACACTTTCTATGAGTTAATCAAATAATCAAAGAACTGAGATTAGTTGTTTCTAAAGTCAAAGTTTATAGTAAAACATCAAGAAACAAAGTTGTGTCTTACAAACGCTGGGTATCTGTGATATTTTTGAAGCAAGCAGCAGCCTCTCTCCAAGCAATATGAATTCTAGAGTAGCTAACAGAATATTTATACTGAACACAAGAAAGGTGGGCGAGATAGTTCAAAACATGAAAACCCACAGACTTCCTCCAAAATGCTACATCTAGTTCCAAAACAATTTTCTGAATAAAGTCGCTGGTTCCAAAACAATTCTGTTAATCAATCTGTTGTACTCCAGCAATGAACCCAAGTCATTACCAATTACGGTGCAGGACAATGAAGAGTTGAGTAATTCCGATGGACAACAGATTATTGTTGTTGTGGGAAACGCCTCATCCCAAAGCTGACAGGTTTTCAAAGACTTTAAGTTACACAACTTGCAAAACAAGGCACAATTGTTATTATAAACATCTCACAACTGGTAACAGACGTGGCGAATCACTTCCCATGAACTCCTAGGAGGTTACAAATTTTGGTAAACAACCAATATGTTTAATTAATTATACACTACTCACTAAGATTGCATAACATTGCTTTTAATTAGACTAATTATCTACAGCATCAAAAAATGTCACCAGCAGCATATACTGATCACTGAGACCACGCTTGTCGAATGTATTTCATTTGCTGTAGAAGAACCAACAAAGCAGTACGTGACGGATATCACGTCCATGGCCAACCTTTGTGTGAATCCCTGTGACAGTACGGCGAAACATATTCACACCGAGCATTGAAATAAGAAAAGACACGGTCCATTATGACAAGCCAACTTGTGTCGTTGTTCCCGTCTTGGTTAAACGAATGTTTTTGATGACTCACTCCTGACACCAAAATGGAAGCGCCCAATCAAAGGCAAAAGCGGAAAAATCAACTTATCATTAGCGCAAGTCGAAAATTCTGTCCATGTTCCACGTGGTCAAAAACTTAATTTTTGAACTTTTGAATTGCCTGATAACTTTTTACAACATGTGTTTTTGCTTCATTATTTTGGCAACTGACTGAGTACCCCCATTGCCTAATAGTAGTATCATCCGCTTGCTGCGCATGTGCTTTGAACAACAGTGGTGTTGGCTTTGAACTCAAAAAGAAATATACAATGTATATAAAATGTTACATTGTTCAAAGTATTCAGTAAGACCTGTCAATCATTAGCATGTGCTTGGTTGCCTAAGGTTCCAGCGAGAATCAAATCTTTACACAATCAAGTGCTTCCCTTAGAAATACACCGCGAACTAGCGGAGTCTTGTTTGATCTGTCTTTATTCTCAAGAAACTTGCCTTACTGAACGCACATCCAGCTGTAGGAATACCTTAGTTCTAAGAGATGACCTGCAGCGACCGAGGTACGTAAAAACCCAGTCATGCTCAGGATCACGATGCCACTGTATCATGTGTGCAGGCCGTCGAAGTCCGTTACTTCAATCCCCCGACCTATATTTTAACTGATATGCTTGAAGTCTGATGTCAGTGCGGCTCCGTCAGGGTAAAATTAGTCCTCCGTGCAGTAGCGACTTTTTAAAAAATTTGATTTTAACCGCCCATGCTCCGCTTACCACCCACCCCCTGTTATTTAAATTCCCTATTTAAGCGCCCTGGGTGGTAACGCGGACGAGTACGGTAAGTTAAATTTAAATCATTTTCTCGTCAACACATTTTGACACTTGATGGTACCAATTTTGGTTTACGTATAAGACTCATTAACGATAACTTGTGCATGTATTAATAAAACTTTACGACATTCGACTGTCTTACGGCATGTTTGGAAACTGTCGTCTGCTCCGGTGTCTGCAGTTGCAATGTCGAAATAGATACTTAGTTTGCATATGGTTTCAAATCTAGGAGTTCTGATCTTGCAACTGGTAACCAAACCAAAGGGCATGAAATCGCCAAGCAACAGTATGAAACCAATAAACGAAAACAGGAATACCTTCCGAAATGAAAGGAAGATTTTGACTGGTTACCGTGCAGTTTGATAGCGACTAGAAATAAAATGTGTTGTGTCCCGTGTGAAAAATGCGTCGACGCAAACAGTTCCTCTCTTGCGTTTGGGTCAGCGATGTGCAGAGTCGAATCTTTAAAGTCACGAACAGTCGACGGCTCACTCAGCAGGTTATAAAAATACATTATACAACTGAATCGAAAAGCCAGGGTAAACTTGTAGCGTGTTCACTGGTGAAGTCCAAATACAAATACCAACTTTAATAAACTTTTGTAAAATTTAAATGTGTAACGTATGCTCTTACACATGTTTATTGAGCTTGTGCTAACAGGTATAATGTGCGACATTCACATATGTTTGAAAAGTATAATTTGAGTTTGGACAAGTGTCTTATAGATCAGGACATGTAAATTTCATTTCTACTTGTCCGACCGGACAAGTTAAAATAAAAGTTAATGTCGAGCCCTGGTGAGTCTTATGTTTATGGTGTGTGTGACTGGAATAAGAGTTCTCTTTGACAGTGTGATCGTGGTACAGTTCAGGTTGGGTGACATTTGGACTCACAAACTGGTAGTAAAATGATTGTGAAAAATAGTGCATTTCAGGTTTGTTATCGATGACTTTGTAAAGCAATTGTAAAACAATGCTGCTTTGCCATATGGATCCAGCCACACATATTGTTTCCAGCTGTAGCCATTTAACACTACTTTTAATTCCTGACGTGTTTCAAAGATAAACGAGAATTATATAGACCGATTTGCTTAGTTCCTGGGACATCTTTGCGTTTTCTCCTGTAGAGGGCGCATTGGCGAACCAATCATTTTCAAACTAGTCACGTGTTTGTTGCTGTTGATTAGCTTTTATAAAATTTTGTTTAACCGGAAGTCACTTTCAAGATGGCGGCTCTAGCGCATTTTCACCCATTTTCAATCGTTCTGCGGTCACATTTTTAACGGGAAGAGCAAATGACGTGAATTTTTGCATGTGGGTTCCTTGAAGTATGCTCTTTCAAAAGTTCTGCGATAACGATTTTCTCAGACTTACCATTTTCGAGTTATTTGACTTTGAATTTCAAAAAAAAACGCAAAATTTCATTTTTTTCAAAAAAATTCATGGAATGTTGCAAAACTGCCAGGTTACGTAGAGTTTTGAACGGACTTTTAGAAGAGATTTTCAATTTGTCGCTAGAACGTCTACTTTTTGAATTATTTGAGTTTCTGAAAACGCTGTTAGTTTGTTGACCGATTTTGCTGTTCGCCAAGTGTCTATCAAGACTAGCCTATTTACTGATTTCTCACATCTTCTCTAGTCACATGAGAGTTATAGTGTTGTTCATAATCGCCACCTTCATCATCACAATCATCGTCGTTCATTTCGCCTATTGTCGTTGAAGATTGTAGGTAGCTCTGAACAGTCAGGCCATGGCCACGGGGCTTTTTCTAGTGACAATCAGGCCGCGGCCATGGGTTGTTCGAGGAATCTGTTGTAAACAGATGCCAGAAAACTGATTTATGTGTGTCTTTGAATGAGAAAAGCCAAGTTTTTACCTACTTTTGATGCAAACCGGTGGCTGGCATTTGCTATCAACATCTGTCGTCTGCCGTCCGAGAAACCGGGTGAATGAACAAGACTGCAGGGTATTTCTTACTGATTTGTTTGCTAGTCACATGAATGTTATCGTGTGACTTTAGAACTGTACATAGGAAAAATACAGGCCAGAACCAATTATGCTTTTTTTAGCCTTAACTGCTCATTTTTATGTGCCCACATATTTATTTGTGGATGCATATTGTGGTCATCTCTGTCAGGGCGTCCGGCTGTATCTCCTAAACCCCTCGCAGGATCTTATTGAAATTTGGCAGATTTGTTCCTATGGGGTTGATGACAGAGGGTGATGAGTTTCGGACCGACCTGAATACCGCTGTGCCCCCTAGTGGCAATTTTACTTTTTTACGTTTGCCTCTATATCTTCAAAGGTCCTCAGCCGATTTTCATGAAATTCGGCACATGGGCATCTATTAATGAGCTGACGCTATCCTCCCGTTTTCGGATGGATTGGAGGCATTTTGCGCCATCCAGAAGCCATTTTTACTATTTTCGAGTCTGTTTATAGTGTCCGCCCCTCTGTCAATCAAACTACTCTAAGGATGAGCGTGAAAATTGGCATATATGTTCTTACTATGAAGAGGGCGTTTGACAATGATTTTTCGATGACTTTGACTAGTTTGGCGCCTCCTAGTGGTGGTTTTGTTTGTTTTTGCGCCCATGGCTGTATCTCTTAAATGCTCTACAGGATCTTTATTAAATGTAGCCAATGTATTGATATGAATTGACAACAGAAAACGACAGGCAAAGCGGACTACCAATGTGCCCTCTAGGGGCAATTTTATTTTTTCACGTTCACCTGTGTATCTTCGAAGGTCTTCAACGGATTTCCATAAAATTTGGCTCGTAGGCATCTATTAATGATGTGACGCTATCCGCCCATTTTCAGATGGCTTCTATGTATTTTGCCCCACCTAGTGGCCATTTTTATTGTTTTTGAACCTGTTTTTTTTGGTGTCCATCCCTTCGTTAACCAAACCGCTCTAAGGATGATTGTGAAAATTGTCATGTATGTTATTATGAAGAGAACGGTTGACAATGGTCAGGGCTTGGAATTTTCCACGGAAACGTGGATTTCCGCTTTTTTCTTTTATCCCCTCCACGTATTTTCGTTATATTTCCGCGGAAAAAATCGGATTAGCCATAAAATTATCGCGGCAAATTGGTTTCTCACCACGGCGTTGCCGACTACTCGAAAAGCGGAAACTGCTCTTTGTGTTTCGGAAGAACGAAAACTGTACTTGCAGATCACAGGTGCTCGAATTTCCCGATGACTCGTAACCACATATAAGAAACATGTTTTAGTAGTGAGTGACGTCAGAGGCAATCGAGGAACAAATATATTCAAGCGCCTGTGCCTGGGATAGCGTGGTTCATCAATGGCGTCTGCATTTGGTATAAAGTCGCGGTGACAAATAGTGCGATTCTGCAGTCAAAAATGCGTGGAGCGTGGAGTAGACGGAATATTACGTGGAAAAGTAGACAAAAGAAACGGTCAATGTCTTCACAAACAACATAAGTCAAGGTTTGTGCTCTGTATTAACTTTGAGAGAGTAACAGTTACGGAGTGCTTGGTCGAGTCGCCTTGGACTAAGGTGGAATCGGAGGACCGACTGAAAACGATGAAATGCTAGAAATAACAACGCTTTCTGAAACAAAATTCAACTGTAACCGGTTATTCGTTGGATTGGAATCGTGGGATTTGAGTGATGTGTGAAATTCTTCCGTTTGATCCCACATGCACGCCCGTTGCCGTTGGCTGCTATTGCTAGCCCTGACCTTCTTAATGCGATTTTCTATGAGCTGCCGAAACGAGATGCAAAGTGCTATTTTCGTTACTGCAAATGTGTTATAAATTGCCGTTTATGTATTTCAATTTAATTTGACATTTTTCGTGTTCTATTTTGTGACTCGAGTTTTGCAGTTCGAGAGAAGTGATCACGTGACAAATTCTGAATGATCTGATTGATCTGAGCCATTGTTTACAAATTCCGCCGGCCTATTTTCAGTCCTGGTTGTTATTTCTGATGTCACATAGTTTCTTCTACACCAGAGTTGCTTATGAACAATTAACTCCTGTATTTACTATTTGAAACTGAAAAGTTTGGCCAACTTAGGATTGTGGTTGATGCATTCTATAGTTTTTCCATGCAGTTGGGTATGAGCCACAGGTTTTTGTCTCGACTTGTTTACATTTGCATTGGAATTAAATTTTTTGGAATTAAATGTGTATGTATTTCAGGCTTTCCAGATATTCTGTGGATCGATATACAATTTTTTTGTAATTTTGTATCGTAATTATAAGAATTGAAAATAATTTTATAGGTCTCCCTGCAGCAAATCAAGAATAAGCTACTGCCACTCATACTGCAAATTTTTCATCATTATCTTTATTATTTAATTTTAAAAAATATCTTTTGTTGCATCTAGTTGCCTTCATTGTTGTTGCTGAAATAGATTTCAGGTACTGCTTAAGATGAGTGCATTTTGCCAACACGACACAGTAAGAGAGCATCTTGTGATATGTTTATTTTCGATCTGTTGAGGTATTGTTTAGATTGAAATGTGTAGTTAGGGCGGTAAAAATTTCCTCTTTTTTGTCATGGGTCATTCCAAGCCCTGAATGGTTTTCCAACCACTTTGACTACTATGGCGCCTCCTATTGGCAGTTTTTTGCGCCCCTCCCTGTATCTCCTAAGCCCTCTGCAGGATCTTTGTTAAATTTAGCACGTGTATTTATATGAAGTTAACTACGAAAAGACGACTTTCAGATGGTTTGACGAAGACTGTGCCCCCTATTGGCAGTTTCATTTTTTCCGTTTTCCTCTGTTTCTCTGAAGTTCCTCAACCAATTTTCATGAAATTTGGTAAATAACTTTCTGCTAGAAAACGGTGTCGTTTTCTTGTTCTTTGATGGATTTGAAGTACTTTACACCATCCAGTAGCCATTTTTATGATACAAATAAACGCCCTAGAAGCACATCATTTGCAGTGCATTCGTGGGTGCATTTCAACGCCCTGCGTTGCTCATTGTTTGTACTCTCTTTTGACTGACTTACCTAATACTACTATTTGTGTTGTAGGCGTGCCATTTCCCAGAAACTTTATGTCAGTTGCTAAGACAATACTGAAAAGACTGTTCCGCGTCTACGCTCACATATATCACCAGCACTTCAAGGAGGTGGTAGAACTGTCTGAGGAGGCCCACCTCAACACCTCCTTCAAACATTTCATCTTCTTTGTGCAAGAGTTCAACCTCATTGACAAGCGGGAGTTGGCTCCCCTGCAGGAACTCATCGACAAGCTGACAAGTAACAACCGGTGAATAGGATTGCATGAGTGTTATGTTTGTCTTGTTATATGCATTTGGAGGAAGCAAGAGTTTAGTCAGTGACCTTTGCACTAAATACACTGCATTTAATTGTATGAAATGTTGCCAAACACCAAGTGACCAAACGATAAAGGAATTTATGCATAACTAGTCATTCACTCGTTTTAGTAATATGAACACAGTTGTCTGATAAATATATCATGTTTTTCGCAAGAAAGTTGGTTAGTTCATTTTTGTATGGTTAGTTGGTAAGTCGTTCACATTATCAATTGGTTACAGATGTTAGAGAATCATTTGCTTGGGATTGAATTCGCATTTTGTTGAAAGGAACTAACTGTTGGTCAATCACCAATCAGTGAATATGAGTTGTTTTTACGGGTGCTGTATGTGACGTTGGACCCTGGGTCACAGAACAAAGTAAGGTTCACATATTGATGCAAATGTACAGATGCGGAGCAACTACATACTGTACAGTGAATCTTGTGTTGTTCAGACTGGGTTGCTGCATTTGACCTCTGACCTGGGGTCACAGAGCAAAGTAAGGTTCATGTATTGATGCAAATGTGCAGGTGCAGAGTAAGCACATACTGGTGTTGACACCATTTCCAAATAGAATGCATCAGTGAACCAAGTGGCCAAGAGTGGAACTACGGTAGTTACATCATACCTAGTTGTCATATGCAAGTGGTGAAGCAATAAGGATATAGTGAAGTCACCAGTAGGATTGTCATGCAGCATTTGACTCACCAAAGTCGTGCTTAACTGTTGCTTTGGTCTTAAACAAGGGATTATTTTATAGCTTTTGGATGAAGATTAAGGAGAATTGTAGGATATTTAGGACTGATGTCATTGTAACGCACATTCAGATGTTCTCAATCAGACCTAGGAGCATTATTTTTACCCAAAGCACAGTGCTCTCCTGAACAAATATTTACGTATGTGGGAACTTTTGAAAAACCCACAAATATTCAACAACTTACAAATATCCATTTGTGAATATGTGTGAAGCCTAGCCTGTCAATCAAAAGCTCACTTTATTCTGAATGGAATATTGTAGTAATGCGTTCCGGAAACAGTCGCTTTAAATAACGGGGACCTGTTGTATAAATATTTTGTGCCTGATAATGAGATCACGCTATTGTGTTTTATAGGCTGTAGGTAACAATTTCCAGATGACAAACTTTCATGATGTCCCTAAAACAGTATGCAATTGCCATTTTTGTGTTTTTGGATCCTTATATGGCGAGCACCAGATGCAGTGGCAGATGTGGGGGGGGGNCCCCCCTAAAATTCAACCAGATATCATTTGGCAATTCGGCTGCGAATTGCTGACTAGTACATGCGCGCAACCAGGGGCTCGGGGGTGAAGAAACAATGCATAGGCCCTGAACAAACCCCGTTTTTTATTTTAGTCAAAAGGTTCTCAAACCCAAAAGTTTGAGACCCCTGCATCCCCACATTTTAGGTATGGGCATATGCATCTGTCGAAATTCTGGTTATTCCTTTGCCCTGCCCCCCCTAACTCAAAATCCTAGATCCGCCCTTGAGATGTGTATGATGTTCCAATTTTTTGCATTGATATCTATATCAGAACTTTCAGTGTTGAGGTTATATAGCATTATGTGTGCATGAGGGCAAATATTGACAAATCTTTAAAATCAAACTCAAAGTATATATTCTCTGAAAGTAGAAAGTCTGTCTAATCAATTTGACTTGTCATTAATACCAATCTGCCAATTATTGTGTTACGTGACAGTGTCTTTTTAGTAAAAGATACATTCATAGCAAAACAACAGTATCAATAACACACCAAATTTTTTGTTAGATATATTTTATATATATATACATATATCTGTTCAAGATAAAATTTCAAGAACACTGTTACAAAATTTTCTGAATTGCTTCCTTTTATCCAACCTTTGTGATAAAAATCGTAAAAGTCCTCTTTCTTGATAGCGACTTGCCAAAGTGGATCATTTTAAAAACAGATTACGTAATTTTGGAGAACAGTGCACAAAATATAGTATCTGCAAGTTTCATTTGATCAGCCATTTTTTCAGAGAGGATGTTCCAAAGTTCCGTAGCTAAATTTGTCATTTTTTAGTAAATGATGCAGTGTCCAGTTGTAGAGAGCAAGTAATAAGTTGTCTCAACTATGCACAGATATAACCAGTTCAGACTTGTTTGCTTGAGGAGTAAATCCTAAGTTGCTGACATTTTGCTTGAATGTGAATGTTGCTTAAGTAGTTGTTTTATTTCCCTCATATAAAGAGCTTTCCCTTTGAATGGTGGTCAGTTGCCAGCATGTTTTGTAATTCAATTGTTTTGATGTTTGCTTGCATCTTAAATTTAGCAGTATATGATTTCGATGAAGCTGTTTAATTAGTTTGTGAATATTGTAATGAAGCGACATTAGTGTGCATAGTGTTCCATAGCAACACTTCAAGCTGTCAAAAACCAGCATCTTCTGTAAACTGTCTTTTGATCTTGTCACTATGCATTTGGTCTCAACTTGCCAGGATTTCTGGGCATAGAAATAATAAACAATTGCCCAATGCTGCCATACTCAACATGTAAATTGAAACACCATGTCTGGTCAGCTTTTGGAGTATGTTCTCGACCAATAATGAACTGGCAGTTCCCAAGCCTACAAATGTGGGGCAGAGACAGTAGAAAACCAGTTTAGTTATTATCGGAAGTGGTCTGAATCAAAATTTAGTTTTTTGACAGAAGTGTAGTTCACTGCCTCTTTAATGCAATGATGCATTTGAACAGATTTAGCCCTGCACATTCAACTGTTAAGGAAAGTTTTTTGGCTTGCCACAAGGATGAAGAAACTATTAAATTATTTTGCTTACCATTCTTTTGTGAAGTCCCATGTCGACATATTTTAAACCAGCGTTGTTTTAAATAGTTGTTGAAATCTTATGTCATTAGATCTGCTTAGATATACATATGTTTAGTTTGTTTACAAGCATATTTAATAAGTTGTGGCATTGTAAGGATATCAGTTTTAAATGAGTGCAATACATTAAGTACTAGTGGGGCTGGCTTGTATCTAGAGTTAAGGTTTCCCAAGTAGGCAAATTAAATCAGATTCTTTTATTTATGGTAAATTTTAATATCGGCAATGAACAACATTACTGGCCTCATTCCATCTATTGCTACCAATATGTTTGATCTGTGATTCTTCACATCTTATGTAATATAGAAACTGTTAATTGATGTTTGCAAGTCTCCGTCGTAGTTGCATTTAAAAATGTCAATTTCATTAACTTATTTTTGTCCATAATTGAAGAATCTTGTGTTTAATGTGTAGCCATGCCAACATGCTAATTACAGATGGTGCATGCCAATAATGGTGGGACATAATTCCACCGGTTATGACCTGACATGGCTAGTCATTCCAGGTACTCGGATAATGACTGTCTCGCAGGAAGCTGTAATGACCAAGGAATTCTGGGCTGTCTCGATCATTTTTGATTTCTGGATAAACAATGTTTCAATATTGATTTCACTGAAATCTTTATAATGTGTATGCTTACGTTGATAAGATACCCTCTCTCTGATCTGTTGCTTATTAATCATAGTCATGGTCATAAATATATTTATGAAATGACAAGTCTGTTTTATTGGTAGTGCTAAAAACACAGTTCCTCATTCTTATACAAGATTTTAGAATTGTCACTAGGTAGCGCTAATGAAGAAAGAAATTCCTTTTGTTAGAGAACAATGATGCACAACATCCAGGGAGTGTTTGTTGGGATTAGTTGCATTTCAACAGAAGTACAAGGAAACTCTTGACCCATACGTTGCTCATTTATTAAGACCGCGCTCAATATACCTAATTACATTTTCCCTCTAATAATAACATGTTAAAATATATAATTACTTATATGTACAATTATTCCACCTGAAACAAATACAAATGGATTTGTGTTGGCGCATTTTGTGAAACCAATGTTTATGCATTTAAATCGCTACAGGTACAAAGCTTTACTATTCACAAAATTTACGCCAATAATTCCTTCATATTATTGAGTTTAACGCAAAGATTTCTCAATAAATTTGTTCCCACAATGCACCCTAATGACTCCTCCTTGGCACAGAAATTATAAAATGTAGTTACGCTCACACTGCTGTGCAATGTGCCAGTTTGAGAGCTTGGAATGACCTGACAAAAAAGAGGAAAATTTTCCAGGTGATTTACTGTTCCACAAATAAATAGGCTTGAGTGATAGAAATATTTTTTGTGTTGTAAAAGTCAACGTTTTTTGCACAAATTATGTCAAAATAATGATAAAAAAGACAAAATCAAATAAGAGGAAATCTAAACTAAAAAGAGAAAATTCTCTTAAAAGAGGAAAATTCCAAGACCTACAGTTCACAAGTCAAACTGTAAACAAACTTATATGGTTACAGCGAACTTTGGTTTTGTTGAAAAGCAGACGACAGTACAATATCACCAATTTTAGACAATGTTATATCGCCAAACTTGTATTCTAACAGTCTTGTAAATACTCAAGTTTTCAAAATTTTGTGTGATGTTAGATACTGTACGAAACTTAAAAATTTATTTTGTGCCACAAATCTTAACATGAAAAAATTTCAGCTGTCTGCCATATTGTGAGGTGAGATTATACCGTAGTTACAAGCGGGTTCAATGTAGCATGGTTCACCTGCAATATGCAAATTCATCATTTCTCATAACAGAATCTTACAGACCTGTGTATAAGAACAGGTGAATCTAGATGGCATCCCAACTACACCTGGTATAACTAACATGAGACTTTAATCCTAGTTTGCACTTGATGACTCCACCTAAACTCAAAATCTCAAGTTGTTACTCGAGTTTGTAGCACGGATATTGGGGTCAACAAGTGCAAACTTGGACTACAATCTCATGCATAAACCGTAACATACTCGAACACAGACACTTATCTTGAGTTTGCATAAAAACAGAATACATAATGACAAAAAGTAATTTGGATTTCCAGTAAAAAGATTAGACTTTGTATTGTTAACACATTGGTAACTCACAGAACACTATGAAACAGGTGAGTATTTCCAAGTAGGTTGTACCAATCAAAAAGTAAATAAAACAGTCCGAAGTAACTGCACCACGGCTTGAGGCAATGACTTAAAAAAGGGTTTGCATAGAGTTGAGAAACTTGAGCAATCGAGGCTTTCTTCTTGAATGATAATGAAAAGCAGTGGAGGAGTAGTTAATAAAAAGAAACAATAACAATAATAGTTTGCCATTACAGAAAATAACTATAAAAAGATGGAATAGTCAAGCCCTTAGAGATGACACAGTTATCTTGAATATATAGACACACAAGCACATCAGTAACAAAAACAATGGCAATAGAGATTAAGAATACAATCGGCATTGTTTTACCCATTTTTGTCTTAAAAGAGCATACCCAAAGCAACCCCTTGGTAACCTCAAAGCACAAACAAACCCTACTTATTATTGATAACTACCTATGACACAAAACCTACCATGTCACCGACTTCAGCTTACAGGTTGATCACAAAAACACGGTGGAATTATAAGCATACTTCCAATTCATATTCCAGTCACGAGAAAATGCATGAGCTAGATGTCTAATTTTGGCTAGTTTTACAGAGTTAAGAACAAAAGTATCCAAGCAATGCCTATAGAATACATGGTCCCATGTGATCTTGTGTCAACTTGACAACAGATAAGCCACGTCCTTTGATATTTTGATCTCAGCTGCGTACATTTCAAACCAAGACAACCTGTAAATAAACACCAAAGTTTTATATTTACAGTCCATGTGAAAATTGTGGCTCATGCAATGAATGATCTGAACATGTGGCAGTTTTTGCAGCTGCATCCAACATTTTGACTGTACCTCTAGTATTACACACACATTAAAGATTTGCTGATAACTAGCAGTTCCTGCAAATTTTCTTTAAGTTAGTTCTTTATAAGTTATTAATAAATTGAAAACGTGTTACCATCTGCTGTGCGGTATTTATTTATTCATATAAACTTCTTTAAGACTGGGTGACCACTTCAGTGAATACACTGATTTTCAAGTGGGTCCAGTTGGAAATAATTAGATGAAGTAAAATACAGATATACACAATTGGATTAAAAAGATAATAAATAAAATAAATTAGTACAAAATTAGTTAATATGTACAATTTGATGAATAAATAACATAAAATAGAGCAAAATAGTGATTGGCTGAGGCCTACAGTAACGAACCGTAAGTCAAGCTTAACTGATATGTAACTTTAAAAACTTGCTCCTTGGTATTATCCAGTGTTTGTAACAAGGCACACTTGCTTACATATATGTCCATACATAGTTTAAGCGTACATAACTTAGTCTTCCACATTAGTGATGAAGTTATGAGCTCCATCAATGAATGGCTACCAATGATGCCCCACTCAGAATGAACTTGTCCAATTACAGTAAAGTGAGGCTGTGTTGAGCACACAGTTAGGTTTATTACTTACCTTCATTACTCAACTGTGACTGACTTGGCCAAGTTTCTTGGACAATCCACCTGTAACACAAAAACATGTAAAGTAGTTTGATCATTAAAAAATCATGTCTACTAATTGCGTGCAGATTAATCCCAATTAATATAAATAACTGCCTTGGGAAGGATAAGCCAATTGAAATGTTTTAAGCTGACATTAGGTATTTTTGAACAAAATCAGTGTGCTTAGTGGCGTCAAATTTTAGATAGTGCACTTTCAACCAGTCTACCATCTAAAAGAGGTGGATACAAGTTAGAAAAACCTTTACCATGTCCTGCGTGCACCACACACAAAGTACTGTTTCCATTTTACTGTAAGCCAAAAAAGCATACTTGGTTGTGCTCTCTGTTTTTGCTTGAAAACCGAGTCAGAGGTGCGCTATTTTTTACTCGCTAAATTTTGGTGGAATTTTACCATACCTTCCAGATTAGTGTCCGAGATCGTAAGAATTTACTCAAACAAAAATTGGCCAATCACAAAATGTCAAAGATCAATCAAAGCATGCAAAGTTTGATTGTCACAAATATTCGAATAAACAACATTCACATTAGAATTATAACTAACTTGAAGACTCTGACAAACTTCAGAAAAGACGAAACAATCCCAGGAAACAAGAAACACAATACAATAAATCAAATTTGGCAAGTCTCACATACTTCAATCACACATTGCCTAAACCTGAGAAAAATGGGATAATTTCTGGTAACAAATTGACCAAACTACACAAACATCTCAACAGTGCAGCATTAAGTGCACTGTATTGAACATTATTAAAAATTGGCACTAACTGTGGTTTTTGAAGATATCTTTTCTTACCTGAATAACCACAAATCAAGTATCAAGTTGCTATGGAAACTGATTTGGCAATTTTTCACCTGTTTAGCTTACCATGGACAACTGAATGCTTTGTCAATTTCTTCAAGAAAATATTAATTTTTGTCCATTATTAGGTTATTAGATTGGTTCATAAAGTTCATATGTCATGTTCATAGGTCGTGAAAATAATTGGTAAAGTTTTAATAATTTGCTGAATGAAAATCAGCCATTGAAGTTTTGCCGATCACTTACATACAAATTAAAGAATTACTTCAAACAAAACCAATACGTGTGCAATGAACAAGTGAATTGGATGAGCCGGCTTTTTCATTAATTAAGCTAATGAGCCAACGTGCTGTCTTTTGTTTCAGGTATGTATTGGCCAGTTTCAGATACTGTCATGTTTGATAAGGGTAAGTGTTTCAGGTATGTATTGACCAGTTTCAGATACTGTCATGTTTGATAAGGGTAAGTGTTTCAGGTATGTATTGACCAGTTTCAGATACTGTCATGTTTGATAAGGGTAAGTGTTTCAGGTATGTATTGTCCAGTTTCAGATACTGTCATGTTTGATAAGGGTAAGTGTTTCAGGTAAAGTGTGATCTTTGCTTTGACACACAGGTAACAAAAACTAGATGAATCACATTCCACGCAGGTATTTTATCATGCTTCTTTAACAACATGCAAATCACTCCATCTGTTGTTACCCCACCAATAGAACTGTATCCACTCAAAAGTAGATCTCAAGCCTCTTTTAAAAATTGCCAAAAATAAACACATTGGAAATTCATTTCATGGCTTTTCGTCTTTTTCACGAGGGCCCCTCAAAATTTCAAACTACATTTTTTTACAGAACAAAGATGCATTTCAGTAAACAGCTTACTTTTTAATATTGGGGTGAGACTTTAGGTGGCGCTCTGTTAGGGAGAGGGTTTAGCTGGCGCTCTAGAGCTGGCGCTCTGTTGGGGTGAGGGTTTAGGTGGCGTTCTGTGTTGTGGTGAGGGTTTAGGCGGCTCTCTGTGTTGGGGTGAGGGTTTAGCTGGTGCTCTGTGTTGGGGCGCGGGTTTAGGTGGCAGTCTGTTTTTGTTTCAGTCCTACAACATTATTATTTCTTAGTCACAGGCCTGACAACACAAGCTCTCTTTTTCAACAAGTCGACATTTTTACCAACTCAGGCTGTAAATATGATTTTAAAAAACACACTTAAATACACAATATAAGGCATTCTAAAAACAGCCATCCATTTTTACTTGACCCGTGGGCAGTATCAGTGTCTTCAAAAAATTGTTCAATAAGTAAAATGAAAGTGGGATCCATTCTGTGCTTGGGTTAGTGTTAATGACACGCACAGAGATGGGTAAAGGACCATAATAACCACATCTAGTTTGAGTTGTTCTCTCAGATACTCCTCATACAAGCAAAATAGTTGCTCTTATTTTTTATGAACATGTCAACTTGCCAAAAGCAGAGATTATTTTGGCAGTGTGCTTTGCATCAATGGCGCACGAAAAATGTCTTAGGCATACTGATCATTCAACGCGGACCAATGGGCACAATAAAATTGCATTGGCAATCACGCCTTACAGATTGTAACAGGAATAATTGTCCCAAAACACTGCATTCCGATTCTAATACAAAGTAGTGACAATGCAAAACAGCTAATCAAAACAATATTTGAGAAAAAGACTGACATGACCCATTAAATTGTCCCTAAGTTTTGAGTCCCTGTGGGTTAACTGGACCTAGCTTATGACTTTTTTGAAACAATTCTTGCAAATGGAGACGCACAAAACCGAGATGTGTTTGGGTAATCAAATTAATTGAGGCCAACACCTAAGAGGAGGACCATGATCGGGCATTCCACCATGATCAGGTGTCTTGCCATGGGCATGTGTTTCATGTTGATAAGGGGAGAATAACACAAGAAAAGAGAGTAGCACGTGCATGTGTTTGATGTTGACATCAGGAGCACAGCACATGAGAGTACCATGTGCATGTGTTTGATGTTGACATCAGGGGCACAACACAAAAGAGTACCACGTGCATGTGTTTCATGTTGACATCAGGGGCACAACACAAAAGAATTTGATGTTGATATCAGGAGCACAACACAAGAGAGTACCACGTGCATGCCTTTGATGTTGACATCTGGAGCACAACACAAGAGAGTACCACGCGAATGCGTTAGATGTTTCTATCAGGGGAACAACACACGTGAGTACCACATGCACATGTTTGATGTTTATATCATGAACACAACACAAGAAAGTACCATGTGCATGTGTTTGATGTTGATATCAGCAGCACAACACAAGAAAGTACCATGTGCATGTGTTTGATGTTGATATCAGGAGCACAACACAAAAGAAAGTAGCACGTGCATGTCTGTGGATATATTCAAGCTTGTAATCATGGATAAATGGATAGTTGCCTCATGGATACATGGACAAGCAAATGGGACACGGATCGTGGACAAAATGGATGGCTAGCTTAAAACTGAAAAATATTATAGCAGATCAGAAATGGCAAATGTCAATTCAAGGTCAAGGTCACAAGGACACAATAATTAATTTATTCCAAGAAACAGAACTATCCAGGAATTATGTTTCATGACACTGAAATCATTAACTTTATTAATTACTACTAAACGGGGCTGCAGGTGGTACAGCTAGAGAGGAGGAACTGTCGAAGTAATCTGACTTGTCTTTTCTTAACCGCTGTGTGTACAATGAGGGCGATGAAGACAGGGGGTCTCCAGTGGGCACAGATGAGGTGGGGTATTCCCTGAGGCTAGCCTCTAGTGAGTCAGACTAGTAATACATCTTGCATGCTACAATTTGGTGACTAAGCATACAAGCTTACACACTAAACAACAGCAAAATGGCTGCCACTGAAAAAGATACCTTGTGGGAAGTAAATGGTACACTTAGACCCATAATGCGAACTATTTCAGTAGCAACACCAAAATTTTTTGCTAACCTCATCAGTGACTAGCCTCAGTGAATACACCAGGTTAGTAAGCAAGAGACATCCCGCATTCTCACAAGGAACAGTTACCCATACCACACTGACACAATGAAGTTCATTCAAATTCAGTAACACCTGCTGTATGGTAAAACAGCAATCATGCCATTTACTAGCCTCTTAGCAGTAACAATAAACCACATACCTAACTCCAATAACCACCTTCGAATGCTAGGATTGAACTGATTCCACTGTTACTAATAATTAAGCCACACATTAAGCGTCAGCGTCATCGCTGAAATATAACCAGCTGAATCCCTATTTTCTATGTTAAGCTCAATATGAGTAGCCTACCATTTCACTATTTCACAATAATTCTTACTGAAAGTGCAACTACACTATATTCTAAAATGCTAAGATCTAGTTTCAACATCCTATGTAAGACTACAGTTACTGACAATCTGATAACTGAGTTATTAATAACGTCATGAATTAAAGGATTACTTGCCTGACTTACACATTGATAGCAATATTAGCTTACATTTACTACATAGCTATTATACATAGACACAATATTAGCTTACATTTACTACATAGCTATTATACATAGACACAATATTAGCTTACATTTACTACATAGCTATTATACATAGACACAATATTAGCACTAAATATAGTCATACACTGTTGTATTAATAAACTTATTGATCAGTCCTATGTCATATGAGCTACAAAAGAATGATGGAATATAGTAACTATTACTGTTTGTCTAAAACCAGCTAACCAAACTATAGTAACCAAACTATAGTAACCAAACTATAGTAACCAAATTATAGTAACCTATGATTACTTCCACAAAAGTTACTCTCGTTATCTGTGATAATCAAGAATTGATTAAAATCAATATTTGTGCACTGACTGAAATAAGACCCCTAGTATCATCGCTTTCCCTAATTATGTAAAAATGTTTGTTATTTCAATCTATACCTTAGTCGTAATATCTTACCTTGCCTTTTCAAAAACACTTAACAGTGCTATGTTTCTGTTGACAAAGGACGTTATTGCATCCGAAAATTTCAGTTGATCCATTCTTGTTGTTTTATTTACCTATTTATATTCTACATTTCGTGAAACAATAGTATCCTTGGGAGGATCTGGATCGCCTTATTTAGTTTCAGATTTATTTTCTACGTTATGTTTCCCTCGTATGTATCCTATACTAAATACTTAGTGCTTAGCTAATTTCAAATGCTACACAAATAAAGGTTAGTATGACACAACAAACAGTCATTAACGTAGCATTCACAAGAGACAAAAGACATAAAGTTTAACAGAGTTGGGTCAATTCTGAATCTAATAAAAATTTTCATTCACAAGAATCAATTTGGGAATTTGTTTTCAAAATGCCGCGTGAGTAAGTCAATAGAAAGTCAGTAGCTTCACACACACATACACATAGTTTTGGAATGTGAAGTTTTTATCAAGAATGTTGTTCAAAAATCAAAAATGGTGCCATGATTCGGAATACTCCAACTTGAGATTGGTTGAAGAAACAGACAGAAAAAGTAAGATACAGAGACAAAGACTGGGAAGAGATACATAAGGTTAGACACAAGGGAAGACACACAACAGGTGAGACAGTATGATGCAACATCATGCAGTCTTACATCATATCCGCGCAGTACAGCAATATGGAAGCTAAGCAGCTGCATTGGAATAACAGTAAGAAGACCCTGGAGACAGTCAACGGTGTGAGGCACATCAATAAACTTGTAGGCATGTGCCTCCGTCTCACTATCGCCCGTGTTACACACAATGATTGGACGTCCCTGGAACAGCGAACAAGAATTAAACAATGATTAACACACGTCATCCTGAACAAGTATTGACAGTTTGCCACCACGCACATACTCTTGAATTTTTGACTCCAGTAACTTCAAGAGAAGCATTAATATCACAAAAAATAAGTTTTAATTGACTCCATTAATGTTTGTTTTATACATGTTAAGCAATTAAAACTACTAGTTCTGGTGGGGTTTGTTAACTAGCCAAAATTTACAATTTTCAGAACGTTTATGATCACTTCAAAAAAAAGACAATTGGAGAAAAAGAGGTAAAAATTGAAACCGCCAAAGCACTCCATAGACCAGTACACTGGTCTACATTGGTCTACACTGGTCTACAATGGTCTATACTGGTCTATACTGGTCTACAATGGTCTATACTGGTCTACACTGGTCTACAATGGTCTATACTGGTCTACACTGGTCTACAATGGTCTATACTGGTCTACACTGGTTTTCTGTATGAATTCATTACATCAAAAAGATTGTATTTGTAAACACTGAATGCCATGTTTCAAGAGTATGTGCATCGATGACTTGTTGCCACCAGCCTCTGGTGTCTGCCACCGGCTTACATCCAGTTTCCGTAGAACGGCAATATGCATAGACAACAGCTGCATGGGGATGACGGTAAGTAATCCCTGGAGACAATCGACCGTGTGCGGCACCTGTAGGCAGTGAGTGGAGTGAGCCTCTGTCTCCTCGTCGCGCTCATTACAGATGAGAACAGGTCTGCCCTAAAACGGGTTTACAGTCTAGACATGAGAACTAAATTTCAAAAAAAAACGAGTCGCAAGGATTTGTAAAGAATAGGTGGTAAATGAATCAAAGTCCATTTAAAAAAACGATGACGTCATTGGATTTCTTCACTCACAAAGTGACCCTGTTTGTCAGTACATGGAAGTATCACGGGGTTCACAGTTTGATCATACACGTTCAAAGATTAGCTGCACATTTGATGAGAACCAAACACTAGGCCCATCTTGACACAACACAGCACCACTCTCATTCTAAGCTATCTGCCCACAATGCAACACCTGTCAATAGCACAGCACCACTCTAATAGCGGAGTTGCAACCGAATCGATTTAACGATTGCGCGTGTCCGGAAATTAGGGTGCGCAAAGGCTATTGGAATTGATTAGGGTATGTGGAATGGCCAATTGGTTTGTATGACGTGTGATTTGTGTGCATTAAACTACACAGCTGTATGTAATTCTGCCGCTATTCGCCCTAATAAACACCCATGCCCCAATAAGTGCCCCAACGCGTTTTCAGACTTCGCTAAAGCAAGTGCCCAGCACATGAACTACATGCGAAAAATGCCTGCCTACAGTTCTAACGTCTCCAATTTATCAATTGAAAGATCCGACAGTCCTGAATTTGTAGACCACGAGCCTCACCGTTATGTCCGTATACACTTTAAACTTATGCCGCGATTCAAAAAGAACGCAAAAGTTTTGCTGCTCTTGCGAGGGATGAGTGTGCCCCACTACGCGAGTCTGGACTTTGAAAAGAGATGCAGCGTACTTGTCAGCGGGATTGCATTGTTTCTTTCCGGTACAGATCTTCTCCGGCCTCAACAGGAATCCAAACTTCTTTGTACACGTGAAAACCGTGAATCGCAGACTAATAAAAAGAACTCGACCAGCGTTAGCATGCGGCCAAGAAGCGCGCGCTGCATTGAAGACATTTAGTCGGGAACTATCTATTCATGAAACGGGTAACATAGCATCAGCAAGAAATCAATATTGGCACTAATTTCCGAAAGTTTCTAATACCGTAAAAAACTTTTGCATTATTTTTAAGAGAAATTACTTAACTAATCATAAAGTCAAAATGACCCACTGATAGTGAACATATTCGCACCCTTACACCTCAAATCTTCCTGAAAATATCTGTTACACTACGGTCACGCATCCACTCACCCCGTGACTCAATGAGTGACATGTCGGTCTTACCGAAACAATTCTCAAGCGTTTTTTAACAGATGAGGCCAGCAAGTGCTAAGATAAATATTAAAACACGCTCTGCTTGACTGCTTGAGTTAATTTCTTTGGATACAATGCACACCTAGATCATTACATCGCATTTACTCTGGCAAATGAACTCTGATGACAAGCACACGCACGCATACTCTCACACACACACGCATACAAACTTCAAACAAACGTCACGTGACAACAGCATGTGTTTTCCTCCAGAGATTTTTCTCGTGTTGCGGGCTACAGTCTAGTGCAGATTTGGACTTAATCTGCAGTTAATCCACACTCCACAAGAACTTAAAAATCTTAGAGACGCTATATTTGGAAAACTTGAGGATTTCAGGTAATTTGTTGAGTCGAAGCTGTATTCTTATTCAAGAATTCAAGCCCTATCGACGATTGCGAGTCCGGCAGCTACGCATTTGTCGGTGAGATTTCGCCCTGGGATTTCAGCACAATTTTCTGAAAAATGATCGCAATTCAACAACGAATTTTGATAGCAATGCACCTCAATTTTGTAGAAAGTAAATAATAATATTCTGCACGCTTTATCTTAGCGCGTTAATACATATAGTGTGCGTATGTTAAGTGAGTTGACCAAGAACAGGTGATTGTGCAGAGGTATTGTCCTCAAAATTGCTCGTTGGCTTGGTTCTGGTCAAGCGAAAACAAGTTGTTTTTTTTGCTACCATCCGCCGAGGAGTATTTGTTACTGTTTCTTTCAAGGGAAATATTGTTGAGCAGTTTCCAAGATACGTTTTCTTGCCGCCCTCAAAATGAGCGCTGCATACTTTATGCTACGAAGTCGGAAGGAACTAACTGGTATTATAGCAGCCAGGCACACAACACGTATAACCTCCCTGTGGCCGGTTCGTCCCCACGCTTGCTGACGTACTTGTTTACCGGCTTAACCACAATGCAACATTCTGACCTAGTTCCAATATGGCGGCGTTGCAACTCCGCTATTCCAAGGTATCTACCCACAATGCAACACCTGTCAAGCAATCGTCCTGCTTCTTCAAAAGCAAATGTACTAATCATTGCCTCAAACCTAATGTAAGTCACCATTGTAGCGCATTTTAAGTAGAAATGCATCAAGAAATTGTCAAAAAGGAAAAAATATCAGTGCTAGACGAGTTCCTGTTGTTAATGAACTCTGAATCCCAGACATTTCCATAAGGAGGTTAGTCATGAAATTCATTTTTCTATTTCCACAAAAGTGGAGACTTCAACCCAGGATGGGCCTATTGAATATAATTTCCAAGAAAATGAAATGTATGGCCTTTTCACTTGATTTTACAAGTTAAGCTTTTAAACATGAACATACAATTATAATGCAAAATTAAGCAATATCAATAAGAGTAGTAAGGTGATTGTTGAATTTCACAAATTTGTGTGAAAGCTAAGAACATATACAGTTATTTGCTTAAAATGGTTTAAAAACATATAAAGGCCTACACAGGTCTTTTGCTGCCAAAATGATGGTTCATCATGTCAAAATAAAAAATAAAGAAAAACACAAACTTACCTTTAAACCTTTCAAAAAGAAACATTTCATATTTTCACAATAATTTGAAAATACAAACAAATCAAATATCATGTTTTAAGAAAACATGAAGCTAAAATATGAAGCTAATCTTAAGTTCTTGCAGTATATGTTTTAAATTGATTCAACTGTTGTCAACAAATATGAAGCTAATCTTAAGTTGTTGCAGTATATGTCTTAAATTGATTCAACTGTTGTCAACAAATATGAAGCTAATCTTAAGTTCTTGCAGTATATGTTTTAAATTGATTCAACTGTTGTCAACAAATATGAAGCTAATCTTAAGTTGTTGCAGTATATGTTTTAAATTGATTCAACTGTTGTCAACAAATATGAAGCTAATCTTAAGTTGTTGCAGTATATGTTTTAAATTGATTCAACTGTTGTCAACAAATGATAAATACACAGACACATCACATGTTTGTTTACCAAACACAATGAAGAACATTGAACAGACTAAGTGCAATACAGCCTGTACTCACATGTCTGGCTTTGACTTGCTGAAGAGCATTCATACACTTCTGTAAAGGAACAAAGTAGGAAAAATGAGATATTATGATTACCATGGTTACATATAAACCAGTATTTTATTCTGAAAGCAAGCGTGAACCACAGAGTGCAGATGTGACTGACAGATGAAGATGTTGTGCAAGGAGGGATTACTGATCCAGACTGTCAATCAATTTTGGTTGGAAAGTAATTCCGTCAACTCAGTTTTGTCTATGATTTTGGGTCTTACGATGAGCTACTGGCGACAAAGTTCCATGCAACAATTACAACACGATGAGCTACTGGTGACGAAGTTCCATGCAACAATTACAACACGATGAGCTACTGGTGACGAAGTTCCATGCAACAATTACAACACGATGAGCTACTGGTGATGAAGTTCCATGCAATAATTACAACACGATGAGCTACTGGTGATGAAGTTCCATGCAACAATTACAACACGATGAGCTACTGGTGACAAAGTTCCATGCAACAATTACAACCAGAAGACACAGGGTCCCTCGTCACAATCAAAATTACTTTCTGAACAAAAATGACTCCTTGTAACAAAACTGAATATGACTCAAGCAACAGGCAGGATCCTTTGTTACGTAACTGACAGGATTGCTCATGACAATCCTAAGTATCACTCACAGAAAAGACAGGGTCCCTGGTTACAATCATCATGACAGGCATGTCTTTGTCAATCAGTGCCAGCGGGCCATGCTTTAGTTCCCCAGCCAGGATACCCTCTGAGTGCATGTACGTCAACTCTTTAATTTTCTGAAAGATACATGCGCAAATTTGACCATATCTTTTCCCCAACACAATAATTCAAATGCAGACCTACCGTAGTAAAAGTTAGTTTGACTTACAACAAAATCATTCCATTTCTTAATATTGAGCGATAGAATGGGTGTGCGTGGTTTTTAAAGAAAGCAGAAGATAGCCAATATTCATCCATCTTCATTCTCAAAGTGGAATAATCCAATGGAACAATAAGGACTGGGTCTCATACGATGGCTATGAACTTTTCAGGGCTTGGAATTACCCATGACAAAAAAGAGGAAATTTTTACGGCCCTAAATACACATTTCAATCTAAACCATACCTCAACAGATCGAAAGTTACTGTGTCGTGTTGGCAAAACGCACCCATCTTAAGCAGTACCTGATATCTATTTCAGCAACAACAATGAAGGCAATTAGATGCAACAAAAAATATTTTTTAAAATTAAAATAATAACAATAATGATGAAAAATTTGCAGTCTGAGTGGCAGGAGCTTATCCTTGATTTGCTGCACTGAGGGAGACCTGTAAAATTATTTTCAATTCTTATAATTACGATACAAAATTACAAAAAAAGTTGAGAATCGATAGATTATCTAGAAAACCTGAAATACATACACATTTAATTCCAACGCAAATTGAAAAAAGTCAAGACGAAAACCTGTGGCTCATACCCCAACTGTTAGCATGGAAAAATGAAAGTCAAAAACAACATACTTTATAAAATGCATCAATCACAATCCTAAGTTGGCCAAACTTTTCAGTTTCAAACAGTAATTACAGGAATAAATTGTTCATAAGCCACGCTGGAGTAGAAGAAACTATGTGACATAAGAAATAAAGTTCTATCAGGACACTGAAAATAGTCTGGCAGAATTTGTAAACAATGGCTTAGACCAAACAGATCATTCAGAATCTGTCACGTGATCACTTTTCTAAAACTGCAAAACACGAATCACAAAAAAGAACACGAAAAATGTCAGGAAAAATTGAAATACATAAAATGCAATTTAAAACGCATTTGCAGTAACGAAAATAGCACTTTGTATCCCATTTTGGCGGCACATAGAAAATCACACTCAAGCGGTCAGGCCTTAGCTAGGGCTTAGCAACCAACGGCAACGTCGTCGACAACGAGCGTGCATGTGGGATCAAACAAAAGAATTTCACACATCACTCACATCCCACGATTCCAATCCAACGAATAACCAGTTACAGTTGAATTTCCTTTCAGGAAGTGTTGTTATTTCTAGTGTTTCATCGTTTTCAGTCTTTCCTCTGACTCCAACTTAGTCCGAGGTGACTCGCCCACGCACTCCGTAACTGTTCCTCTATCAAACTTTACAGAGCACAAACCTTGACTTTGGTTGTTTGTGAACACATTGACCGTTTCTTTTGTCCACTTTTCCACGAAATATTCTGTCTACTACACGCTCCACGCATTTTTGACCGCAGAATTGCACTATTTGTCGCCGCGATTTTATACCAAATGCAGACGCCATTGATGAACCACGCTATCACAGCCACAGGCGCTTGAATTTATCTGTTCCTCAAATGCCACTGACATCACTCACTATTAAGACAGCATGTTTCTTGTATATGGTTACGAGTCACCGGGAAATTCGAGCGCCTGTGATCCGCAATTACAATTTTCGTTCCTCCGAAACATAAAGAGCAGTTTCTGCTTTTCGAGCCGTCGGCAACGCCGCGGTGAGAAACCAATTTGCCGCGATAATTTTATGGCAAATCTGATTTTTTTTCCGCGGAAATATAACGAAAATACGCGGAGGGACTAAACGAAAAAAGCGGAAATTCCGTGGAAAATTCCAAGCCTTGACTTTTGGCTGGAGCTTCAATCATTCTAATGCAAAAGTATTTAACCTGTGAAAAGGTCACACTTTCCATCAAAACCAAAAGAGTACATACCAGTGCCCCCTCTAGGCAAGTGGCAAAGTTGTAACCTCGTCCCATTACGAGTAAGCTCTTCTGCTGGTACATTTCTTTGGCTAGAGACATTATCCTATCATCCATCTTCAACACCTCTTTAATTTGCTCTGTAAAAGCAAGACAACCTATTTAACACCACTCAAAGAATCCAAACATTTCAAAAGAAAGTTTAAGCCACACAAAACACATCATCTAATTATCAAAGAGTTCTGACAACTAAAACCATGATTGAAAAATGACCAAAATTTGGTAAAACTTCGGAACATCATATCTCAGAAATGGCAGTTGCGATTCATTTGAAACTTTCAGATATCATACTTTGTGCACTATTCAACAAAACACTGATAGGAATTGCGTTTAAAAGGTTACACTTTTGCACAAGGTGCCATTGAAAAAGGATTTTTAAGACTATGAAGAAAAAAATCAAATCTTGCATGAAACAAAAAATGAAATAATTTAGAAAACTGTAATGACATATTTGAAATTTCATCTTGAACATTTATACAAAATAAATTGTGGTAATGTTATTGATAATGTTGACGTGTTGTGGATCTACGTTTGTTTTTGCTAAATTTTACTAAAAAGACATGGTCATGTGACCCAATCAATCAATAGCAAACTGGTTAAAAATCAAAAATCAAATTCTACAGGCTTTCTACTTTCAGAAAGTGTGTACTTTTACTGAGTTAAAATGTATAGTTTTGTAGGTACTTGACTAAATAGACAGACTAGTTAATAAAGTGTTACATAGTCTTAATAACTGTCCCAAAGCACTTTACTCATGTGTGTCACCAAATAATATAATGTGTGTCACAAATAGACAATCCTACACCAGTCTAAATAGAGAATCCTACATGAGTCTCAGGTATATAACATGGGCAGAACCTCTTGGAAATTTTGTCAAAATCTCGAGGCTTTTGTTTTCTAACATAAACCATAAAAACAATCTGTGTTTTGCCGAAAAACTCAACGTGTCTAAAACTTTAAACCACATGACGCAACTTTTGTAAAAACACGCTTGCACAATGTAAAGTACACTCAGTTATATTTTGTTTTAGTTTTATTAAAAACTTAGCAATTGTGAAATGCATTCAGCTTTTGTAACAAATGTTCAAGTTAGAATCTAATAAATAGTCTTTGAAGTTATAATATTAAAACTTAACAAAAGTTTATAAATAACTGTCAGCAGGACTTCCCCGTTTGAGCACTGAATTGACCTTGAGACAGCACAGCTAGACAGTATCACCGCATTTCTTGAATTGGGTTTCATCTCCGTTTTAATGAACGTGGGTATGGAATTTGCCGCCAAAAATGGGTCCTTTTAAGAAGTTGTTTGCATCTCCTTCCGAATGGGAGTACGTACAGTTGCGACACCTGATTTGTCACCTTTGGGGAATTCCGGCATTGTTTGGTTGGCGCGCATTTGGTTGTTGGTATTAGTGTTTTGCAGATGATAAAGTGTAAAGCGCATGGATTTCTACTTCGCAGTACTTTGTGATTCGCCAATGTAATATCAAAAAAATTACGTACTCGGTGTTATTAACCATCATGTTATAACACATTCCTGGTCATGTGAGAAACTAGTATACATGGATAAAATCAAGATTTAGCTAAGGATTCGTATGAAGAAGGAATCATTTGCATTTAGTGCGGCAATTGTCTGTGAGGTGATTCATCATTTCAAAACTTTCATTTGTGCCTGTGTCACAAAATCAAACCAGGTTTACCTGGCAGTTTAATCAGGCCCTCAATAATTTCCTTGCGTCGCTGCACCATGGAAATCCTATCTTCACTCATCATCAAGCCAAACATCACCAGAGAAATAAACTGGCTTGTGTATGCCTGAAAAATCAAAATCAGCTGCAATGAAAACAAAGAAAAAGAAGAAACATTGTGGCCACATTCTACAAATTCAAAGGCGAAGTACTCCGCAAAAATTCAAAACTTAACAACACAAGTCAAAGTAGGTCCAAAATGTGTGCACTCTGAAAACACTTAATATTTTGAGTTAACATTTTATTGCTGTCACACATAGCAATGGCATGTAGTTAACTTGTCAATGTAACTTATAAATCTTGCACTAGCTATACATAAAACTACAACAATAAGCTTGGGCCTCAGTATTTGAAAATCATTACCATAAACACTGACACTGGTTTGATACTGACACGGATACTGAATGTTATGACTGACCCAAACTTAGAAAACCTGGAGCATCTTTGATGTTTGTTAAAAGTGTAACACTTGGTACAAAACTGCATAAAATTGATGTTTGGAACAGATACAGATTTAAGTCAGTTTTCAACTTGAAACTTTCAGAATCAATATGCAAAATGAGGTAAAGAGAGTTCTGGGAGACAAAGTTCCACATAACGGTGAGAGTCAAATGTTTTGATTTAATGTTGTGACAGTCACAAAAAATAAAACAACACAAATTAATGCTTCTGTGGCTATACTGTCACCAGAATGGACTGTGGCTATACTGCCACCAGAATGGACTGTGGCTATACTGTCATCAGAATGGACTGCGGCTATACTGTCACCAGAATGGACTGCGGCTATACTGTCACCAGAATGGACTGCGGCTATACTGTCACTAGAATGGACTGTGGCTATACTGTCACTAGAATGGACTGTGGCTATACTGTCACTAGAATGGACTGTGGCTATACTGTCACCAGAATGGACTGTGACTATACTGTCTCCAGAATGGAATGTGGCTATACTGTCACCAGAATGGACTGTGACTATACTGTCACTAGAATGGACTGTGACTATTCTGTCACTAGAATGGACTGTGACTATACTGTCAATAGAATGGACTGTAGCTATACTGTCAATAGAATGGACTGTACCTAGTCACCAGAATGGAGCTCGTAGATGTCACTTCTGGACAAAATAAAATGCTACACTCTTGCTTTATCTTACTTTGAATTTAGACATTTTTGACCTACTGAAACAGTGCTCAACAGTAGGCTCGCGCTACACTTTTAAGGGTTTTAGCCAAAATGGCTAAAGCATCTGAAAACTTTTAGCCATTTTCAAAAATTATTAGTCAAACACTTTCTCTTTTCGTAACCCCCGCAACTAATAAAAGTAGTTACATGGACCAAATTTTTCAGGTATTGCACAGGTCCTTTTCATAATGTTCTATAAGATAAGACGTTTACCTTAAGAAAAAAACAAATGATCAACATTCCAAGGTCATATAGCAACCTAATAAGTTAGAGAGGATGTCAGCCAACATGGGTTTTATTATTACCTAACAAGTCAGAGGTTCCCCTATACCCGAGTTACTGTGTGGGTATGCTGGCCACATGGGCATTTAAATGATGCTGGCCTTACAAAAATTGGGCAGGGAATCCCTCCCCCTATCCCCGGGTTAAGGCGGGGGTATGACGGCCACGTGGGCATTTTAATGAGCAAGACATTTGCATCCAAAAATGTTAAACATAACTTGTGGCTAGCAAAATAAAGCTAAATCGTGCAGAGTATGTTATATAAAACTCATTAAGTGATGAACTGACATTTACATTATACCTTGCTTTCTTTCAGCCACCGCCAAAATTTAACACGTCCTAGTCTCTCAATAACTTCTTACACTCGCGACATTTGGCGAGCTGACTAGTTATGATATGAGACGTATTTCGATTTAAAAATAGATAACACACTCGTTCTTCCCGGCGTCGTCCGCGCCTTTTACTCCTTGAAAAGAAAATCTGTCAACGTCAAGTCTCAAACAATATTTGACACATCAAGTTATGCGCTGAAAATTGGTAAAGTTAGTAATGAATTAGGAGAGATTCATGTAATTTGAAAAAAATGATTTTACACCTTGAGTTCAAATTGCATGTTTGAGACAGCTCAACTCGGTCCAGTTTTATCCCTTGGGTAATTAATGCCGTCGTACCGGCTCACACCACGTCGCCAGTGTAAAAAGTTGAGAGACTTGATCACGTTTGTAGCCGAAATATTCTTCTAGTCGTCGTTGACATTGTCACTGGCAGACGACAAGCAACAGCACCTACCCGAGATTTCACTCTGAAGCCAGATATCATCATTACCAAGACCACTTAACCCCCCTACACAGTTGAACATTTCATTTTGGTAACAGAGTGGTTTCAGGTGAAGTGACAGGTGTGAAACGGAATATTCACTTGCTATTTTTAGGACTCGCCATCGCCAGTGTCACTCTGGATTCGCCAATGGTGAGCTGGCACAAGCTTAGCAACGTATAACTTCAAAGGAGACAAAAATTCACCAACCATTTAGACCTCTGCTGACATTTTTTCAGTGACCTGAGTTAGCAGCAGTTATACTATAACCTCCATTAAGAGTCACATGATCAGCGTAGTATGAAGTGCTAATATTAAAATAAAACAAAATTTGCAACCTTTGCTCAGTATTTTTAGTAACTTGTTTTTTGCCATTGAAAGCAATGTTGCATACTAACTGACTGACCTTCAGAATGAGACAATGACCTTAGTGTAATTGTGAGTTTGTAATCTAATTCACAAAGGTTTTTTAAGTTGCATTAACGGAACTCACTTGGAAAATAAAGCATGAAAATATAAATGAACCACAAAGTATCGATTGATGCACCAAATAGTTTTTGTTTCTGTATTTGGTACATTACGGGCACCATGAACCATATGCAGCAATAAAAATATTTGTGATTTTTCCATACCACATTACCTTAGTACTAGCAACACCAATCTCTGGTCCAGCATTGATGTGAACACCACAGTGAGACTCTCGACAGATGCTGCTACCGACGGTGTTTGTGATACCGACAATAAGTGAACCCTTTTTCTTACAGTAGCGCAGAGCCATCAGGGTATCCGCAGTTTCACCTGCAAATAGGTGACCACCTACAGTTAAAAAGCTGCCAAGCACTCGGGTGTTAAACTGCATGTGAATAAGTTCCACAATACCTGTTTAATGCAAAAAGCAAATACTTGACATTCAGTTGACCAGGAGGAAGCTTGCTCTCAACCATCTGAGTGTTAACATGACATATCAATAGTGCACAGACAGGAAGGAGGGAAAGAAAATGTCAAATTTTAGTAAATATCATCAGAACAAGTGTCAGTACAATATCACTTCAAATCTGAGTAAGGGACAAGTTGAGACCAATATGGTCGTCCTGGATTACAAGGTGATAGAACTCTCTTTTGTTCCAGAGATAATAAAGTGCATGACCTTGTTTTGGAAATCAGGCACATTTTCGTGTCTGTCATTGAAGTCGGGAAGGAAAAGAATTTCACATCACTCATCCACTGGTATTTGACCAGTTAAACAAACTTTCTCCTGTCGGAGTTGCAGCCCACAGCAGAGCAGCAGTACTTCGTTGGCATTCAAAGGATGAATAGAGTAATGCAACGGAAAAAACTTGCAAAGAATCAGACGACGACAAATAACATGTGAAACTCCAGTGGCACAAAAACGAGGCAACAAATGTGCCTGACGGATGTTTACGGGATTGTGGGTAAATAAAGCGAGATTCAAGTGCTGCTGTGTAATCCGAGACTGCCCTATTCAAATGGTTCTAAACAAAAAATTGATTTCATACAGACCGCATATCCGTTATGCTTCAATTTTGTTCACATGATTATTTGCACCAGATCTTACATCTGGAGCAACTTGAACTGAGCCAACGGCAAGTTATTTTCAATATACAAGTTATTTTCAATATACAAGATATTTTCAATATACAAGTTATTTTCAATATACAAGTTATTTTCAATATACAAGTTATTTTCAATATACAAGTTATTTTCAATATACAAGTTATTTTCAATATACAAGTTATTTTCAATATACAAGTTATTTTCAATATACAAGTTATTTTCAATATACTTAGCGTACAACATGGTGAAAAAGATAACTTAATTTCATCAAATTCTCAACAGCAACAGATATTAAGAAAATGTTTCCGTTTGTTGTTAGCTTACTTTGAAGTGTGCAGATTTCATAAAAAAACATTAAGTTAATATAACTTACAGCAAAGGAAACCGTCCTTTGAAAAATGGAAAGACAGTTTTGTGAAGAATTTAGGTACACACAAATTCAGATTTTTTTTTGCCACGACAGTGTACAGGGGTACCATGATGTGATAGTAGAGCACATATCTTATAGATGAAGAAAGTTTACAGAACTTGGGTGTCTTGTCTATGTTTAAGATGGTACTGTCTCAGTCACCATGCGTTTGACAAACATAAACAAGTCAGGCCAACAGAAACATCTTACCAGACTGACTGATGAAAAAGCAGACGTCGTCTCTGAACACAGGTGTACTTCGGTCCAGGAAGTCGCTAGCCAACTCTACCATAACAGGAAGCTCTGTAAGTTCCTCAAGGAGTTGCCGGGTCTAAACAAAACAAGAGAAAACTAGAAATACCATATAGTAACCAATTGTTTTAATTAAAAGCAACCAACCCGATCAATTTGTAGAAGAAAGACGTCATAAAGCATGCATACACTGTACTCTTAGATCATTTTGAATAGCTAGAAACAAAATGGACAGGTTGAGAACACGGCAAATCTTTATACGAAAGCGATTGCTATAGGAATGCTTCTAGTGAGTAATTCACCAGCATATAGTGCCCTTTGTTGGCACATGACACCTAGTCTCTTCAACAGAAATTACATTTTATGTTTAACTATGAATTAACTTTTAACATCCCTTACTGCTCGACACCGCCTCACACCCTTAATCCCAG
Organism: Phoronis australis; assembly: GCA_002633005.1. NCBI lineage: Eukaryota > Metazoa > Phoronida > Phoronidae > Phoronis > Phoronis australis. The sequence continues at coordinate 118,886 of NMRA01000063.1, read as the reverse complement.
ACCATCAGAGTCCGACCAAAAATACTCGTTGCAGGTGAGTCTCTTTCATATGGTTATTTTTAGCGCAAATGGTGCACTTTAGTAAGGAGACAGTAAAACAAAACACTTCCTTTAATGGCAACTATCAACATTGTGGTTCGACGATATTTCCCCATAGTTTGAAGCGACTATTTAAAATTTTTTAATCGTCGACATTGTGCCAAAATGGACAATTCAGGAAGTGACAGTGATCCGGAGTTGAGACAATTTATCCAGAATTGTTTTGAAGCTAGAAATAATGAGCTTTATGAAGACAATCAGAGTGACATTTCTGCGTTGTCTGAACACACAAGCGAAATAAGCAACGACATTTCCGCCGACAGCTATAATGAGGACTTACCTTTCCCGAGGCAACAACAATAAACCAATGATAACAAAGCACACCTTGCAACATAAGCACACCTTACAACTTCACGCGAAAGATAACTGTTTTGCTAGACTTTTTTGAGAAGTCATTGGATTGGCAATTTGCTTGTGAAAGACATGGGATTTAGACCTACTATTAGGAAAATGCCTTATGAGATCTTTCACAGAATCATGTTTGGTACAAATTACATAAACAGGTGAATGACAACCATTTCAAACAAAACATCAGTCCAAAATATTTTTTGTAAAAATTGAAATCCACTCAATAAATTTGGGTAATAATCATTAGCTCACTCCAACTGCACATAACATGTACCAATAAAAATACACTAGATGTAATGTATTTACTAAAAAGTAGGTATAAACCAGGGGTTCATTACAGAATATGATTAAGATCAGTTTTCTGCTAAAAAGCAGATTTTGATTTGCTTCTAACTTGAAGTGCTATCTGGATTCGCAAAAATGTTTTTGATTGAGAACATGTTAAGCACCTAAAATGTCGGCCATGACAAGTCGACTAGTAGAGCCTAAGCTCAATTAATAACCAACTGTCAATGCCTTCTGGCCCAGAAATCACCCCAAATTTTACTAAGGACAAATTGAGACTAATTTCGTAATGATAACATTTCTAAATCATAAGTTATTTTTTCTAACGAAGGAGAATTTATAGACGCTAGAATTATTTACACTGTAGCATGAGTCTCGTATTACAACTACGGGTATGAAATAAATTGTACAAAATAATATTTTTTCCTGCACAAAATTCATAGGAGACCTCCTCCCCTACACTCAAGCCTACCGCAATGGCACTGTGATAACTTGTTCCACATGCAATGAAAAGCAGGCGACGACAGCGACGTATCTCAGCCATGTAATCCTTGAGTCCACCAAGCTGTACACGGTTCTCCTCAAAGTTGATACGACCTCGCATTGTGTTGACCACTGACTCTGGCTGCTCAAATATTTCCTTTTGCATGAATGAGCTGAAGTTGCCCTTCATGATCTGCTGCAACTCCATGTTGAGTGTGATGATGTCACGAGCCGTGGACTCATCAATGCCACGTTTTACGCGGTGGATGCTAAGGTTGCCACTGTGGACAGCTGCAACATCATCGTCTTCCATGTAGATGACCTGATTGGTGTGTTCAATGACGGCACTGGAAGCAACAAACAAATAGCAGGATTGGTACATTTGACAATGGCATGGAAAGAAGAGTGAATGACTGGTCAATCAGAGAGATAGAAACAGAAAGTGGAAAATGCTAACTGGACACCAGGCATTGACCAGACAGTGCAAAGGTCACATAATGGCTGTGTTAGATGACAGCTTTGAAGGAAGAGTAAACGATTCACTAGGGACAGTGACAGATCATGGCTACAGTATTCCTACAGTAACTAAGCAATCAGATCAAGGCTACAGTATTCCTAAAGAAATTAACCAATCAGATCAAGACAACAGTATTCCTAAAGAAATTAACCAATCAGATCAAGGCAACAGTATTCCTAAAGAAATTAACCAATCATGTCAAGGCTACAGTATTGTTAAAGAAATTAAACAATCAGATCAAGGCTACAGTATTCCTAAAGAAATTAACCAATCAGATCAAGGCTACAGTATTCCTAAATAAATTAACCAATCAGATCAAGACAACAGTATTCCTAAAGAAATTACCCAATCAGATCAAGGCTACAGTATTCCTAAAGAAATTAACCAATCAGATCAAGGCAACAGTATTCCTAAAGAAATTAACTAATCAGATCAAGGCTACAGTATTCTAAAGAAATGAACCAATCAGATCAAGGCAACAGTATTCCTAAAGAAATTAACTAATCAGATCAAGGCTACAGTATTCTAAAGAAATAAACCAATCAGATCAAGGCTACAGTATTCCTAAAGAAATTAACCAATCAGCTCAAGGCTACAGTATTCCTAAAGAAATTAACCAATCAGATCAAGGCTACAGTATTCCTACAGTTCAAAGGGGCAACACATATTATGGCAACAATAGAATAAAAAGAAAAAGGTTTTTGGTGTAGCGATAAAGCGCTTGTCAGTGACACTTGTAGACATTTCCAAAATCTCTAATTAAACTAAAATTAAACGACTTCCTTGACGCCTCCTGACTTACCTGGCATCAGAAGCGAAGAAGTACTCCACTTTTCTGTCAGGCCCCAGTGGGGAGAACTCTGTAGATGAAAGCTCCCTCTTCAGGTCCATGTTTCCGACAGATCCACGATGATCTACAGGGGAAATAATGAACATAAAGTCATCAGGCCGAAGGCAGTCAGAACATGTTAATATGTAAGAGACCTCTTACAGTCACAGGATGAAAATGCTTACACGATTCACAATGACGTAAATTGTGTATTTTCAGGCAATGCTATACTAAAATGAGGAAAAATGCCCATTCATCAGATCTGAAAAGCCAGTACTTGCCATTTAGGTCTATATATCTGTCTATCAAGATGCATGGATGACCTAAGATAACATAAGATGCCCAAGTTCCATGCTCTAATACTACTAGTTAACATGCTCTCACATGATCAACACACGCCTGACTTTAAGAATTGCATAGAGGAAAACAATGTAAAAATATTTCTGCGCATCATAGACATGCTAAGACTGAAAATCCAAATCAGAAACAAATAATAGAAAATTACACAACATAAATAGCAGAAATTAAACATGGAAGGAATAAGGAAAAATAATCATGTTACACAAGAATTAGGAATAACAAGTATAGACAATTAAAGAAACAGTAAACACTGAGAATAATGTAGAAAACTAGAGATGTTGCAGACAGAAAAATTCACATCAAATGTGTTATTTTAGGTCTTAGAGAATTACTTCATTCTAGGAATGTAAGTGAATTCGGGGAAAAACTGCTTTCTGTAATTTTAACAAACAATTCAGCTGCTATGCATTATGTGATATTTATACTTGATGAGCCTCACAACGCATCAACAGTGACTCATCGCATTTCAAAATTTTACAAAATTCAGGATACTGCCCATTCCTATTTTTAGCATTGAACAAGGATCTTTAAATGACTCTGCTTATCGTAGTATTATCTGGCGCAGATCCAGGTTCAAGACCAGATAGGGGTTGCTGTAGATGCCTCTTCCACAGAAGCCTCTCTGGAGACTCCGTTAGAACTGGGTATGATTATGAGGCATTGAACCCATCAAACATACAACGCAGTGGTTTCCCGAACTTGAGACATGTAATAAATACCTTTATTGGTATATTTCTCGTTATCACATTCTGCAGGCAGTTAGGTGACGTGGGTGCGAGGTGCAAAGCAGAGAGGGAAGAAATGAAAAAGAATCGAAACTGAAATTTAGTGCACAATGCAACACAAGGTGGCGCAGCGGGCTGGAAAGAAACGAATACAGGGATCCACAGCACTCATGCAGTACAGTACCATGTTAAATAAACAATAACAATAAACTAATAGTAAAGATAACCAACAGTGACTTTGTGTATTAAGTGAAACTGAGGTGTGGTGCCATGGACAATAAAAACAGTTGACAGTGGTTGTATGAACACACCAACAATGGCTACAGACATAAATTTAAATAGAAATGATGATAAAGGTGGCTACTGTCAACCCCTAAGGCAACAAACAGCCTATGAGTAGGGAGCATTCATAGCACAACAGCTGTGACAAATTTGTGTTACAAGACAAAAATATATAGAGCACAGCCAAAAATGTGGATCTTCAACTTGGTGGTAGTAACACAATTTTTTGATAAAAACGACACAGTAAGCATCTTGGCTGAGAAATTGAAAACCGTATTCACATCTTTCCAGGAAAGGCATCAGAATGAAAAACTCAAGGTGCAGGGAAACCCTGATGTCAATAAGACTCCAGTTACTTACCGCCAGTGACTGCAGAGATGAAGCAACAACCATTAGATTTAACAAATTATATTTTCAGGTAATTAGTCAAGATTTTCTAATTTCAATTAATCAACATAGCAGGCAAACACACACATTCCACAAACTTTTAGGTGTCACTGAAGAGAAAGATGATGGTAATCTCTCCCCCACCCCCAAATGAGGAATGGTTAAGTCAGTGACATCATGAAGACCTCAGAGTGTGAGTGCAGTATTGATAAGTTTACAGCATGTAAGTCAAAACTTATGGAAACTCACTGAAATATTTCAACTGATGTTGCAACTCACCCGACTCCTAAGATCAATGACTGACCAATAGAAGGAGCCACTTGTGAGTCCACAACATAATTAATTACATCAGATCAATGAATGGTATTATCAACCATATAGTAAATCAAGCTTTGAATTTCTTTCTCAAATAGTTATTGAATTATGCCTAAAGTTACTATTGCTTAACCACAGTAAATTAGAAAAATGGCATCTGATGCTGCCAATCTGCGAATCTTCTAAGAAAATTGTAGAGCTATCAGAATAAAGAGGACGTTTACAAGAAATCTTGTACACTTCACCTCTACCTTCAGCTACCTTCAGCCAAAACCACTAAATCACATGCATAACGTATCAAACCACTAAATCACATGCATAACGTATCAAACCGCTGACTAGGACTGATATAAGTCACAAAGTATTTTGTATTTCCAAATAAATGATCTGGTTACAAAACTAATGTAATAAATTTTATAGGCAAAGGTAGTCAACCAAGCATGGCAAAAGCAAATTCAATGTACTCCAAACCATATTTTAGTTGCACACAACACTAGTGAGCCAAAAGCTTCACACACCATTCACAGTTATTTCAACACAAGCAACAAGTTCAAATGTGTAAAAAAAAAACTAAAAGCAAAGGCTACTTTGAAGCATTGTAAAACCATTGACATAATCCCATAAGCACACCGGAAGCAGAAAAGAAACAAGAGCAATGCAGAGCATTGAAATGCATTGAAATGCATTGAAATGCATTGAAATGCATTGAGCTGAGTCCACAGCATACAAGTGGTGTGCTACTAGGAGTGCTTTTTAAAATCAAAAATATGACCATTAAGTAGTGTAGAATATGTCAAACCCATCCAAAGTTGGAAAGGTGCTGTCGTCTCTACAAAACAAATTATTTGCCTAACTTCTTGAAAATATGCCAAAGAATTCCACAGATACGAAGGCAAACGTAAAAAAGTTGCTATTAGGAAGTACAATGGTTGAATCCATCAATCTTTTGTCAAGTTCATTGGAAAACACTTGCCAAATTGTGATCTTGCAAGGTAGATATAGCCATAGAAGCAAACAAATGTCACGAAGGAGAGTCAAAACTGTTGGACCCATCTGAAAATCCACGCCAGTCATGCTCTTGTCAGTTTTCTGTCAATTTTCATGATGATCCTTTGAGTGGTTTGGCAAGTACAGAAGCAGACAGCAAAAAAAAAACAATTAAAAAATGGTCACTTGGTGGTGCAGAATACGTCAAATCCTTCTCAAAATGAAAGGTACTATTGTCTTTATAAGAGAAATTTCTTTACCAAATTTCATACAGGAACTCTCCGGATACAGAGGCAATGGTAAAAAAATAATAAAATTGCCACAAGGAGGCACAGCAGTAGTTATATTCATCCAAAAAGTCAAGGGCAGCCATTCTCACATTTATAGGAAAACAACTGCAAAAGTTCCCAAATATCCTGAAAAGGAATCACTAAGGAATGCCACAAATGTCAAATCATTGCTAGCCATGGTCTTATCATCAGGAACACAACTGCTACAATTCATAATGAACCTTTGAGCAGTTTGGCGGATAAAGAGGTGGATGCTAAAAACAAACTCCGAATAATAAAGAATGGCCACTAGGTGGAGCAGAATACGTTGAATCCATCCGAAAATGGAGAGACATCGTTGACCCCTTAATAGAAACCTATCTGCCAAATTTCACAACAATAGCAACGCTGAGCATTGAAATGCGCCCACAAATGCACCGCTAACGTTGTGCTTCTAGGGGTGTATTTGGAACATAAAACTTTGCAACTGGATGGCACAAAATATGTCAAATCCATCTGAGAACTTGTATGTGTCATCAAAGCTATTTACCAAATTTCATAAAAATCTGTCAAGGAACTTCTGAGAAAATAAAGGAAAATGAAAAAATGAAATTGCCACTAAGAGGCTATATGCGCAAAAAACATAACTGCCACAAAGAGGCACCAAAGTAGATGAAGTCGTCGAAAAATTATCGTCGTTCTTCTTCCCATTAGGAACATAAATGCCAATTTCCAAAACCATCCTTAGAGTGGTTTGGTTGACACAAAGGTAGACGTCAAATAACAAGATTTGAAAACAGTAAAAAATGGCCACAAGGTGGCGCAAATTGCCTCGAAATTTATTGAAAACCGGACGATAGTGTAACCTCACTAATAAATGCTTAACTGCCAAATTTTATGAAAATCCATTGATGATCTTTTAAGATACAGACTGAGGTAAACAAAAAAACTAAAATTGCCACTAGGGGACACACTGGTAGCCCGATCCGTCCGAAAGTCGTAATCCTCTGAAGTCAACTTCATATAAATACACCAGCAAAATTCAACAAAGATCCTGTAGAGCATTTAGGAGATACAGCCATGGGCGCAAAAACAAACAAAACTGCTACTAGGAGGCGCCATAGTATTCTAAGTCATCGGAAAATAATTGTCAGCCACCCTCTTCTCAGTAAGAACATATATGCCAACTTTCAAAATCATACCTAGAGCGGTTTAGTAGATAGAACGGCGGACGCGAAAAAACAGACTCGAAAACAGTAAAAATGACCTCTAGGTGGCACAAAGTACCCGAATCCGTCCCAAATAGGAAGATGGCATCATCTCACTAATAGATGTCTAACTGCCAAATTTTATGAAAATCCGTTGCGGACCTCCAAATCTACAGACTGAGGTAAGCATAAAAAAATAAAATTGCCACTAGGTGGCACACCAGTAGTCGGAGAGGTCCGAAATTCGTTGTCATCTGTGGTCGCCTTCATGGGAACATATCTGCCAAATCTCATTAAGATCCTGTGAAAGGTTTAGGAGATACCACCATGGGCGCAAAAACAAACAAAAATGCCACTAGGAGGCGCCACAGTTGTCGAAATCGTAGAAAAATCATCGTCAGTCGCCCTCTTCACAGTAAGAACATATAATTATGCTAATTTCCAAAATCATTCCTAGAGCAGTTTAGTTGATAGAATGGCGGATGCCAAAAAAACAGTAAAAATGGCCATTAGGTGGCACAAAATACCTTGATTCCGTCCGAAAACGGGAGGATGGCATCATCTCAATAATAGATGCCTAACTTCCAAATTTTATGAAAATCCGTTGACGACATCCGAAGATATAGAGATAAGCGTAAAAAAATAAAATTGCCACTAGGGGGCACACCGGTAGTCGGAGAGGTCTGAAATTCGTCGTCGTCCGTTGTCAGTTTCATAGCAACACATCTGCCAAATCTCATCAAGATCCTGTGAGGGGTTTAGGAGATTCAGCTGTGGACGCCGGATGGACAGAGATGACGGCAATATATGACCACATATAAATATGTGGGCGCATAAAAATCCATCAATGAACTCCAAAGATACAGAGGTAAAAGTAAAAAAATTAAAAAGGCCCACTAAGGAGCACAGCATTACTTGGATTGGTCTGCAACTTATCGCATCCCTTAACATCTAAGTAGGAATATATCTGCCACATTTCACAAACATCCTCCAGACGTGGACGCAAAACCATAACTTCACAAGGGTGGTGCCACAGTAGTCGAACTCGTCTGAAATTTTTCATAATAATCCTTCAACTGGTTTGCCAGATATCAGGTGTCAAAAATGTAATGAAAATGTTTAAAATGGCCACCAGGTGGGGCAGAATATGTCCAATCCCTCCAAAAATGAGAAGGGATCATTTTCTCCTCGATAGACACTTATTTTCTAAATTTCATGAAAATTCATCGAGCAACTCCAAAGATTCAGAAGCAAATGTAAAAAAATAAAATTGCCACTAGGGGGCAGAATGGTAATCAGAAACTCATTGTCCTCTGTCGTCAGCTTCAAAGGAACACATCTGGCAAATTTCACTAAGATGCAGGACATCCGAACAAAGATGACAGCAATATGCACCCACATTTAAATATGTTTGGTGCTAATTTTTAAAACATTTCCATGAATCCCTTTGAAAATCAACATAAGCTGAGAAGGCTGTCCTCATTAAGACATGACAGCAATTTGGCACAGATCCCAGATCCATCCAAAAAATGGCTACAGCACATCTTTCCTTAATAGGAATACACACACATGAAGATTCATCAAAGGACAAATGTAAAGAAAAGTAAAACTATCACTAGGGGCACTGCAGTAGATCAGTCTAAAATTTATGTGGGCCATGCCCACCTAATTAGGAACACACCTGTCAACTTTTATGATGATTGTTCAAGCAGTTTGCAAATAGACAGACAAAACCAGACACGAAATAGGCCACTAGGGAGCACAAAAAGCAGTTCCCTCTGAAACTGGACAAACTTTGTCGCTTCTTTAATAGAAGCTTATGCCTCAAATTTTCTGAAGATCATCTGTGTAGAAATAGAAGCAAAAGAAAACAAAAATTGCCCCAAGAAGATGCCACATTAGTTGAACTCCTCCTGAAATCAATGTTAGTCGGGCTCTCCTCAAAAAACAAAATTGCTAGTAAGGGGTGCCACAGTCGGCTGACCCTTCCAAAAATCCATGTCCGCAGTGTTCTCAGTAGGAACACATTTGCCAAATTTCATTATTGTCCTCCAAGCAGTTTGCCAAATAGAGAGGCAGACACCAAAAAAATTATTTCAAAATAATAAAAATGGCGACTACGTGGCACCGAATATGTCAGCTCCATAAGAACAAATCTGCCAAATTTTATGAAAACCCTTCAAGGGTTTTGGAATTACAGCAGAGGAACCTTGATGACCAGACAGGGATGACGGTAATATGTACATGTAGGTGCATTTACTCCAATTAGTAATAATAATAATGTAATACAAGTGAAATAAAACCATACAAGCATTGTGGTTTGGTTAGCTCTTTACCCAGCAAAGCAATGATGATATGCGCATATGCAAATTTGTGCACAGCGTGAGATGTAGCAAACAAAACAAAGCCTCTACCAGGAAGAAATATTAAATGCTGATTTTTAAAAATTTTAAAATTTTGAAAGAATGCTTAACGATGTAGAAGAAAATGTAAACAAATGCCATTAATGAAACTTCCATTGGTGTGCTACAGTTTGATCAGTATTTATCGAAAAACACGAAATTGTCGTAACATCTGTTTTGCTCACTGCAGCTGACAAAATGAATGTCTAGAATAAAAGGACTATAGAATGCAGCGTGTTCAACATCTAGGAAACAAATTAGTCTTGGTACAGAATGTAATGTTCTATGCAACACAGTATAACCCTGCCTCCAAACTTACCAGTCACATTTTCGCCTAGACAAAGATGAGAAAGATGAGTTGGGAGCACGTCAAGAAAACACTGTGCAGAATTAAGACTAGCTAATGTTCAAAATACAACACTGCTGCCCTCTAGGGAGAAACTGTATTCCATTCACAGGAAAAAAATATGGCTAATTCCCGTTTGCAACGCCCCCATTTCTAGTACGCGGTACTATCTGTAGTCACATGAACTGTTGAAATTAGCAGGATGTTTTTCACACTGGGAGGCCTGTATAAACAGTCCTTCAATGTGTAAAGACTTGGCCAGACTGCATATGAGCAAGCAACACAGTTTTATTTGCCTTCAGGTGAAAAATTGAATACTTGTTGCAACAACATATTTGGGAGTGAACAAAACAGTTAAGAATCCCACAATCTTTCACATGACGTTACAACAACTGTCACATGCAGTCTTTCTGAACAATGTTCTTATTATAATTTCACATAAAATAATTAAACCATGAGTGGTTCACAATGAGTCTTTACAACATCACATTCTGTTAATTATTGCTTACTTAGCCTCCAGTGTGGCCGTCCATTTGTGCAACACTTCAAGGTGAATTTGTATCACTTCCTCGTGTGCTGTCTGGCCAGGCACAGAGTGTTTCACAACCAAACTAGTCCACTAATATACCACATCTTCAGTGATTGAGGTACTTCAAATTTATACCCTAATGATATATTTTGAACAAAAGACTAATATGGGAGCGACACCAGTACTGGGACCACAGAGCAGGGCGGAGTGTTGAAATATGCCCACGGTATTGCTTCTAAGGGTGTATATTTATATCACAAAAAATGGCCCTTTGATGGCACAGAATACATTGAACCCATCTAAAAAGGGTAAGGTTTCGTTTCTCAAAAGTATTACCATATTTCATGAAAATCCATCCAAGAACTCCAAAGAGACAAAGGCAAACGTAAACAAGAGCAATGCGCAGCATTGAAATGCAATCACAAATGCATCGAAAATGGTGTGCTTTTAGGGTTATTTATTTGTATCATAAAAAATGCCACTAGATGGCGCAAAGATGTACAATCCATCCAAAAATGGGAACATGCCACATTTCGTAAAAATCTGTCAAGGAACTTCAGAGGAACAATGAAAAACAGAATAAAGTGAAATTGCCACTAGTGGGCACAGTGTCCGTTGGATCCGCCTGAAAGTCGTCATCATCTGCTGTTATCTTCATACAGCTATTGGGCGCAAAACAAAACAAAACAAAACTACCACTACGAGGCGCTACAGTAGTCAGTCGCCATCATCAAACGTCCTATTCACAGTGAGAAAATATACGTCAATTTTCAAAACAATCCCTAGAACGATTTGGTTGATAGAGGGGTGGACGCAAAAAACATGGTTTGAAAACAGCAAAAATGGCCACTAGGTGAGGCAAAATACCTGGATTCCATCCAAAAACAGGAAGATAGCGTCAACTCACCAATAGATGCCTCTATTCAAAATTTTATGAAAATCTGTTGAGGACCTTTGAAGATATAGTCTGAGGTGAACGTAAAAAACTAAAATTGCCACTAGGGGACACACCAGTAGTCAGATCCATTCGAAAGACGTCGTTGCCCGTTGTCAACCTGATACGAATACACTTGCTATACTAAGTAAAGATCCTGCAAACAGTTTAGGAAATACAGCCTTGAACGCAAAAAAAAACTGCCAACAGGAGATGCCACAGTAGTCAAAGTCGTTGGAAAATCATCATCAGCCATCCACTTCATAGCTAAAACATACATGCCAATTTTCACAATTATTCTGAAAGAGATTTGGTTAATAGACGAGTGGATGCCAAAAAACAGACTTGAAAACAGTAAAAATGGCCACTAGGCGGCGCAAAATACTTCAAATCCAACAGAATACGGGAGCATAGCGTCACCTCAATAACAGATGCCTATGGGCAAAAATTTTATGGAAATCCAACGTGAAAAAAATAAAATTGGACTAGGGGGCAAAACTGTAGTCCGAACTGTCCGAAAGTCGTCATCGTCCGTTGTCAACTTCATATAAACACATTTGCTGCATTTAATAAAGATCCTTTGGAATGTTTAGGAGATACAGCCATGTGCAAAAAACAAACAAAACTACCACTAGGAGGCACCACAGCAGTCAAAGTCGTCGGAAAATCGTTGTCAACCATCCTCTTCATAGTAAGAATATACACGCCAATTTTCACAATCATGCTTACAGTGGTTTGATTGACAGAGGGGCAGACGCCAAAAAACGGACTCAAATATACTAAAAATGGCCACTAAATGGCACAAAATACCTCGAATCCATCCGAAAACAAAAGGATAGCGTCACCTCATCAACAGATGACCATGTGCCAAATTTCATGAAAATTGGTTGAGGACCTTTGAAGACACAGAGGCAAAAGTAAAAAACTAAAATTGCCACTAGGGGGCACAGCGATATTCGGGTCGGTCATAATTATCTTCTGCACAGTTTGGCAGACACAGAAGCACACGACAAAAGACATACTAAAAATAATTAACATGGCCACTAGTTGGTGCAGAACACTTCGAATCTATCACAAAAAGGAAAGGTGCCATTGTCTTCATAATAGAAATTTGTTAGCCAAATTTACTGAAAAAGCATCAAGGAACCCAGAAGTTACAGAGGCAAACGTAAAAAAAAAATGCCACTTGGGAGCACAGCTGTAGTTGGATTGGTCTGAATCTCACCGTCATCTGTTGCATATCCATAGGAACACATCTTCTAAATTTCACAAATACACTTGCCAAGTTTAATAAAGATCCTACAGAGGGTTTAGCAGATACAGCCAAGGCCGCAAAATATTAAAACTGCCACAAGGAGGCGCCAGAGTAGTCTAAGTTATTGGAAAATCATCATCAGCAGTCTAATTCACAGTAGGAACATATATGCCAATTTTCACAATCATCCTTAGAGTGGTTTGGTTGATGGAGGGGCGGACGCCAAACAAGACATACTAGAAAACAGTAACAAGAGCAACGCGGAGCGTTGAAATGCGCCCACAATTGCACCGCATACGGTATCCTTCTAGGGTTGTTTATTGGTATCATAAAGTGGCCAGTAGAGGGCATACTTTGCAAAATGGAAAGGCATGGTCATTGTCTCCTCAATAGGCTAGGGGCAAAATGTGAGTAATCTTCATAATACAAGCACATCCTATACACCAGTTGCTTAAAGCACCACAGAAACATAGAATTAAAAACAAATTTACCAACATACGAGATTAGCACAGCATTAGAATGCCAGAAACAAATTTCTACTTGGAACTTTTCCTTCACAGTCACGAAGTAACACAAAGT